>JZKD02S1750193.1:451196-467902 GCA_000966675.3 Picea glauca
AGTGTTGATGATGTCAAGATCACCCAAACAACTCGTAAGCCCAAGTACCCTTGCAGGCTTTGTAAGGGTAGCCATATTCTTAAGGATTTCCCTGGTCTATCCAAGGTTATAGAAGCTTTGTCTACACACCCTCGCCAACCCATGTCATCAGCCTCTAACAAACATGTTGATGACCTCCTGTCAACTAGTCAAGATACCGTTGAGAAGAAGAAAAGTAGAGTCAAGTTCCCATGTATGTTATGCAAAGGGAGTCATCTAACTCACCTTTTCCCTCATGTGGAAGAAGCCTCGAAATTCCTAGAAGACATACCTGTTTCATAGCCTCAACTTCCAGCTGCTTATCGCAAGATTACTCTTGACCCTCCTATAGTTGATGGAACGATCAATCTGGTTCCCTCATCGATCAGTCCAGTTGATTAAGTGGTCAATATGGTCACGTCCTTAATTGAACCAGTTGACAAAGTGGTTGATCCGATCCCATCCTCGGTCGATCCCACTCTCCTATTAGAGAGTGTCACCCAAGTGGTCGATCCATTTCCATCTGTCGACCCCATTCTCTCCTTGGAGAATGAAAATCAAGTGGTTGATCTGATCTCTCCATCGGTCGATCCTACTCTCCCGCTAGAGAGTAAACCCGACACTACCCATGTTTTTCTCATTGATACATAATCTCCCATGCCGAGGGGTATTCCTCCTTCTCCCATAGGACCCCCTCCAAGTAATGAGGCCATCCATTTTGATTGGGGTGTGCTAACTGGACCTCGTCTTCCCTCTTACATTCCTTTCCAGATTATAGTACAGGTTTGTGGTCGGGACATTCCTCAAACATTGATAGATGAAGGTTCATCTGTTAGTATTTTTTTCTCTATTGCTTGGCAAGCATTGGGTTGTCCTCCACTTGTGCTGGTTACGCAGAATTTGTTAGCTTTTAACAGAAGAACTAGTCAACCTTTAGGGACCCTTCCTCAGTTTCATGTAACTTTGGGAGGTAAAATTGTCTTTATTGATGTTATGGTAGTCCAAGACCCCTTGGATTTTTCCTTACTCCTTTGGCGAGATTATGTCTATGCCATGAAAGCTATTGTGTCTACTCTTTTTCATGTGATATCTTTCCCTCACGATGGACGAGTTGTGACTATTGATCAAATTTCATTCATTGACCCCACCTGGATTGCCTCCCTGAATGGTTCTTATATGCAGACGGTATCGCCCCCACCACAAGTCAATTATGTGGCATTGTTGCCCATGGCTTCAACTTCTGATGACTTAGATCTAGTAGTTGACATGGTGATCTCTTCGATAGGGTTGTTAGAGCCTGATCTCTTTACTCCTGTCGTGACCCTCGACATGGTTTCCTTCCAGAGTGTGTTTCTTCCTTCTAGTGAAGACCTCTCGGAAGCCATGATCGAGTTTGTTCCCTTGACATGGTGTCATTCTAGAGCATTGTCCTCTTGGAATCCATGATCAAGAAGAGAGTCGAGGATAGTTTTTGCATCTCTGAGGCAACCTCATTAAAAAATGAAATAGATGTCTTTGAGCATGATTTTCTTATTTCAGGCTCGTTAAAAAATGAAACCAGTTATGAGGAAAGTTTTTTCATCTCTGTGGAAACCTCATTAAAAAATGAAATAGAGGTTACAAGCATAGTTCTTGTTTCTGTGCCAAGCTCATTAAAAAATGAAATAGTTTTCCCCCTCTCCATTTGGGTCAAGTCCTACGTCTAGTGTTTGAAGCTTCATTTAATTCATCTTTGCAGTTGGATGAAACGAAGCTTGGGGGACATTTCTTACAGCCTCTGGACTTCATGCTGAAGTTAGAGCCACTAGCTTTTTAAGCTGGGGGCTAAGTACCAACCATGCGTTGGGAAGTCGCAGGCATAGTTTTCTATGGTTCAAGCTTGTGTAAAAATGAAACCAGCTACCTCAAGCATAGTTTCCTCTGGTTCAATCTTGTGTAAAAATGAAACTAGGTCCAAGCATAATTTTGTTTAGTTTTTAAGCTTGTGTAAAAATTAAAATCTATCCCAAGCATAGTTTTTTTTCTTTTAAAGCTTGCGTAAAAATGAAAACAATCCTGAGCTTAGTCTTTATTCTTTCTCATGCTCGCAAATACATGAAAATAAGTTACTGATCTTAGTATTTGTTCTTTCTCATGCTCGTAAATCAATGAGAATGTAACCGAGTATACTTTTATCACTTTTTCGGACTCGTAAACGTTATACGAAAAAGGAACCCCCTGGAGTTCCCTTTAAGCTCTTTTTAGAATCTCTAAACATGAAAATATTGTCGAGTGATCTTGTTCTTTTCATGCACATTAAAGTATTTGAATAAAATGTATGTTGAGCGATAATTTATCTCTTTTTTGGTCTCATCAGACTACTTTACGAAAAAGGAACTGAGAGAGTTCTCTTTAAGTGTTTTTTAGACTCTATAAACATGAAAAACCCTTGAGTTTTCTTTCTTTAGACTCATAAAACAAACATTGAAAGGCCCGTATGGGACCGAACCACTCCTTCCTAGGGTTCATTAAAAATACTCTGAAGGACTCATCCGAAGGATGATATTATATCGACAAGCATATGTTATCCTCCTCAAGCTTGCGTAAAAATAAAGAGGTACTCGCCAGAAATGGTGGGGTAAAAATTGGGAAAGAAATGTGTCTAAACATGTATTCCATGGAAGAGTCAATTTTGAACATGACACCCTTTCACTCGCCTTGTGTCTAGGTTGGAAAATCTACTTGTCTCATGATCATACTCCTATAAGATTACAAATTGGTTTGTGATCCTTGTTGTTGAGTCAGTATTTCCAAGACAGTTGTCGTGTCATCAATATGTTCAAAGAGAAATTCAACTCGAAAAGCCTTCTTTTGTGTTGGCCATTTCTGCAGTCCTTAAAGTCTTCTATTGCGTCGGTCATCCTTGAGTCAGTCTTGAATCACTTGTTACTCTGATCTACATCTTGTTACTTGTTTTGTGTCATTGATGTGGGATACATTAAGGCCCTCCTATGATGAGTCTTTTCCTGTCGACTTCAACTCATTATCTAGGAATTAGACTTAGAAACTAATTAGTACCTTGGAACTTTCATGCCTCAATGGCAGGTTTCCTCACTTTCGACAGTGGGTTTTCATTATTGACTCCTGATCGGAAGATTTCATGAGTGTTCGACTTCAGCTCATTAATTCACATTCGTTGGATTGTACTAGTGTACCTTGGGATTCATTGACATTAATGGTGATTTCCTTCACGCTTATTAACAATTTACACTAATGACCAATAATCAAGTGTTTTCTACCATGTTCGACTTTGACGCATGTATTCACATGGTTAGATTCGTACTATAGAGTGGTGGATATGAAGACCCCGGATCTTTTTCAGACAGATTCAGGTTGCGTTGGAGTATATTCAGTTTGTGTTGCATAGATCCACATTTTTTGTCTTGTGGCTATGTTCAAATTTGAGTTTTTAACACATAGATCCACAGTGTATTTTTGGTGGCTATGTTCAGATTTGAGTCATATTGGCATGGATCCACAGTGTATGTTTGGTGGCCATGACCTGTCTTACTTGACATGGATCTTCGCATGTTGGCATTTATTCTTTGAGTCATTTGTATTCTAAGTATGGGAATGCCTACCTCAGTGATGATATATTATTGTACTGTATTTCCTTGTTTGTTGGCAGGTTTCTGACTGACTGTTCCTTGCTCCCTACACACACTCGACAAAGTATTTCAGCTATCACTCTATTCTAACTTCATACTTTGGGGGGCTCTATGTTACACATTATTTTGATCATCCCTATGACCGTTAATGATGTAAACCTATCTGTAGTCTTCAGAGGGGTCAGTGGCCTGAGTTCCTGAAGAAAGAAGGGAGAAGAACTTTTTTTGACAAAAGAAGTTGCATTTTCCTTTGTAAAAACCCTATAAAAAGGAAGTTCGCAGGCTGCATTATAGCTAGGGTGCTAGAATGTCTAATTCTCGCAGGTTGCACCATAGCTAGGTTGCGAGAGGTTCACAGGTTTCTCTATAGGCAGGGTGCGAGAATGCTTACACATGGGGAAAATGAGTGTTTTCCCAAATCTTCTAGAAGGAGAAACTTCCATGGTGAGGTGGCATCCGAATGGTTTGGATCTTACTCACTTTCATGATTTAGTGGGATCATCCTAACCTCCTCACCTTATTCTCTTCAGCTTATAAAAGGAGAGAAGCTCTCATGGAGAAGGGCTAAGTTGGATTTGGCTTGGAATTATTAGCTTGGTTAGAGTGGTTTTGAGTTTTACCTTTGTCAATATAGATTGTGAATATTATCAGATCTATGCTCTCAGAATTCTTGGAGTGAAAGTGTGTGGAGAATGAAGGAAAGTTGGAAGGGACCTTACAACGTCAAGGCTATGGTTGTAATCTCTCTTTCACATTCAATATGATACAGTAAGATGATTCTTTCCTATAAAGCTTGTTGTGTTTTATTGTATGATTCCTTGATCACATACATAGGTTTATATTGAGTTTATTTTATTTCTATCACTTTGGTTGGTTGCGTTCTTTTTCAGGTTCATCATTGTATGAGTGTTGGAATGGTGCTAGGATGGCAATGGCGAGACGAAGCGGTGTTTAAATGGTATGTCACCCATCCCTCTTTAGTTAGTAAATTCAATATTTAAAACTTAAGGAAAGTGTCATGTTCCGGTGTGTTTTGTTCTAGATCTAGGTGGATCTAGGGAGATCAGTTATTGTCCGCACCTACTGATTTGTCCAATAACACCTCTTGTCCCACTATTGTTGATGTCTCAATTTTATTCTCTATAGTTTCCCCAATTTTGGTCTCTTCTGAGACTTTTTTATCTCTTGGGGTTGAGCTATCCCCTACTTTCCCGTATCATTCTGCGGAGTTTATGGGTGGAGTGTTCCTTCCTCTAAAAAGGCTAGAAGGAACCTTGATAAAAAATTTTGGTTTGGTTTTGATATATCTTCCCTTTGGGTCCCTAGGTTTGTTCATAAAAGAAATACAAAAAGAAAAAAATACCATTGGGTTTGGGGGAACCTGCTATAACATATGTACAGGTTCTTACCTCTCGTCTTAAATTTCCTCTGCCACCAAACTAGTACTAATGTTCATAAACAATCCACTTCCTAACTATTTTCTACCTTAAGACAACTCCCCGACAACAACACAAAAAATGACGCATATTCTATATGTACTAATTTCCCTCAATTAAATTGTCAACCCGAGGTAAGTAAACTTATATTTGTGGCACAGTATGAGCCAAGGAAGAAACAAAAGCTAATGCAAAGATTAACTAGCTAAGGAGATGGTTTACCCTAGGGATCAACACTCTTTTCAATTTACAATTCTACTTTAGAAAATGACTTTTAAAATCTATTCAAACAACATACTCTATGATAATATACAAAGAAACATGAATTTTAAGCAATTCTAGAACTATGAACTATTTGATCTAAGTAGCTTTAAACAATCTAGGACTATGAACTGTTTAATCTATCTCTAAATAAGCAAATAACAAGTAATCTATTTCTGAGCTATTTAATCTATTTATTTAATCTACCTTTGAATGAACAAGCAAGTAAGCAAGTAAGCAAATAATCTGTCAAAACTATCTTTACAAGTGAACTCGATTCTTAAAGTAAAAACTCACAATTATTTCTATCTTGCAGAGAATAAACACTAATCTAGCTAACTGAAAGCAATAGAAGCAAAAACTCACAATTATTTATATTTTGCAAAGAATATTAAACACTAATCTACCTAACCGAAAGCAAGAGTGTTGTGACAGTATTCAAATGTGATGATTGTGTCTACGGTGGCGAATGACATCATGGTGGCATCTAACCACTAATGACAATTCAAGTGGAATTAACTCAATGCTAACTTCTACAAAGAAATGCAGAGTATGGATAAGGTAGTCTATCGAAAGTTTTGTCATCGTAAAAGAAACATTAGATGTTCTTGGAATCCATATGATCTTTAAACATTGTGCATAATAGATTCAACATCAATCATTTTCTCTATCACACTATTACTGGAAAATACTCTATTCAAACTCAATAATTCAAGAAAATCTACAAACTCATAACTAGCAGTTTAATCAGAAATCCTAATTCAAATTCATAACTAAGATAACATTGAAAATACTCTGTATAGAATCAGTAATTCGTGAAAACCTACAAACTCATAACTAATGCTAATTAGAAATCATAATTCAAATTCATAACTGGAATCTCATTAAAAATCATAACTTAAAATGAACTCAGCTACCAGTGAAGATCATACTCAAAATTATAACTAGGATGTTACTGAAAATCATAACTCAAAATCCACTTCTATCTTATCATGTTGATGCTAAAAACAAGGTTAACAAGTTATGCACACCTACAAAGAGTATCTGAAATTACAATTTAATAAATGAGCTCTATCTAAATAGATAATATGCAGAGTCATTTACAACTTTATGAAACAGAGAGAAAAAGAAATGACAACATAATTAAACAACTCCTAAACAAGTGAACTACAAACTGCAAGCAAAGTGTTAAGAATCTAAATAACAAAGTAACCATGGACGTCCACGCATGGTCTGTGATATACACACAATTGAGAAAATGAGCTGCAAATTAGAGAAGAAACACAATGATGTAAGTTAAACAAGCAATCCGAAGTTAAAGAGATATACACAACAAATGAAATTAAACAAGCAACTTCAAAATTGAAAATATATGACAGGAAAATATACAGATGCAAGTGTATATTGATATGGACACCTACCCATACCACTGGTGGGCCCCCCAGAAGGTCATGGCAATAATTCAACAAGAAAGCACAGTCACTGAGTTAACACAACATTGGTATTGATCATTAAAAACATAGTATCCAACAAAATGAAGATAATGTTTGTGTATAAAAATAAAATTCGTCTTTTCTTCGAGGCATAGGTAGCAATATTTATAGATTTGTATATATCTTGAGAGGTCAACCATTGTAAGGGTCGACACTCTCTAAAAATAGTAATTCATTAAATTCATTTTAACATAAGTAATCCTTTTTAACAGCCTCGTGCGCTCCACTTAGTGGTCGCTGCAACTACCCAAGTCTAGATGTGTCGAGCTCCATATATGGAGGGCATGAGTGGGCGCAAAACCCATGTTCCTGATTCGTCCATCAAAGCCCATCGATGTGATAAAATCCAACTCCTCTATGCTCCGAGTGCCAGATCAAGTGTTGGATGGAGGTCTGGACGAAGGATTGGATGGAAGATCGGATCGCAATTTCGACCTATTGCAAGAAAAAAAGAAATGTTAGATTATTATGATCAATCAACTGGAGATGAATTAATCATAAAACCATTGCAAAATGATGATTATACATACCTCGTGCTATTCCATGGAGAATTGATGCATAAATCCTGACAATACCTTTAAAAATGGTTAAATAAGAGCATAGAATGTATAATTGTTGTATGCAAAAAGGATTTGGCCATTGGAAAAATAGTAAAAACACCAAACCAATAGGATGGTTATGTAAACGAAAGATGTAGATGAAGACTATGTAAATGCAAGAATCTAATCTAATTCTAATCTACCCTATCCTATCTAGGAGTGAACTATAGTAACATAATGAGTTGTAATGAAACTAAACTATGCATAAACCCCAATCAGATAGCTCTCACAAAGGCACACAGTTAGAAACACATGCATACAAGCTATAACCAAAATATTCTAAGTCACGTTTCTACATACATTCACAACTCATACACTCAAGACATGTAATATAAGAAAGAGTAACAAAACCGCAAGAAGACATATATTGCGTCAAAATAGTCCATAAACAAACATGCTCTTATAGCCCATGTGAACAACAAACATTCTACTTGAAATACTTTGCATCAAAACAACGACACATGTGAGTCCTTTTCTCTATCAAAAGATGGCTTTAAGGGCTTCATCGTATTAATAGTTTCAACAATAGTACATGAAATATCTAAGGATATCTCTCCAATTTTAGTTAACATTGTATTCCCAAAGTAGTTCAGAAGTGTACAATGTTTGAAGAGCCAAATGCCCTTTCTTTGGGTTCAATTCAAGTATTTATTGAGGTTCAATATGACCTTTGGCCTTTCGTTTCCCTCCGTGACCTTTTGTCTTCCAATGGTTGTGCCTATCCTATTTGTGATGATGAGTAACAAAGACAACAATTACATTTCAAATTTGTATCCTAGTGTTGGTGGTTCGTTATGGATTTTGGTCATTTTTTCTTTGTGTATCATAAAGAATGGCCTTGGAAATGGGAGCATATTCATCATCCGAGTTCGATAGTTGATCGTCATGGAGTTTCTATATCTCTTCTTCATCCATTTGACTCGGATTTTCTTTGCTTCTCCTCCGTCATTGCTACATATTTTGTTATTGCTTTGTCGTTGTCTTTAACTATATATTTCATCATGAGAATACTAAGTGCGACCCTCCTTCGCTTGGTACCTGACACCATTCAACATACAATAGATGAGAGTAACTCCAAATAAACCATCAAGACTAACCATTGTAATGGATATAACTGAGGAATTAAATAATTGAAATATGAAGCAAGCTTACATGGATTTAATCCCCGGTTCATCTGGTCATGATTGAGGTGCTACATTTTTCGAGGCTTCCAACAATGTACTAGATATTAATATAAAAATAAATATACCATACATTAGGAATTTATCAAATCATATAACTAGGAATGATCTGGATTTAGGAGAGGAACGAACTGATTAACAGACTAAATACAATAAACACAGAGATATGAAGAACAACACAGATATCTAGTGAACAATATCTTGTATTGACTAAATGAAATAGGCTGAAATTGTAAAATTGTAGAACTGAAACACTTGCTCGAATGGTGGTAGTTATCTCTGAGAAGATACGTGGCTACTATGCACATCCATCTAATAAAAATGATTACAATGAGGCTCCAGAGGCCTTTTTAATATTACTCATGAATGACAAAAACCTAGACATCCAAAAACCTAACCCTAAAAGGTGAAATGCCAAAAGTCATGTGGGCCCCTATGGGAAAGTTGGTACCTCAACTTCTCGGGGTCGTAACTTTTGCATATGACCTCCATTTTAGGCGCGTGATAGCTCGTTGGAAAGTTCTTTCATAGGACTACACATTATGTCATCAAACTCCGACTTCGTCTATAGTTTGACTGTGGTGAGCCAAAAAAAACAATGTTTAGGGCTCCAAAACGACCCTAGAAGTACAACAAGATGTGATGACATGAAAAACATACAAAATAAGCTAGTTGGATTAGGTGAGAGGCCAGCAATATCCACTTGGAATATGTGTAGGGATTCATACAACCCCATAAGTGTAGAACCCACAATTATAGATAAGTACAAAAGAATGTGATGAACTAAAATGGGCAAGAGGAGCCAGTTGGAATAGGTGGGTGGCCACCAATATCCACCTGGATCAATCCTCCTCCTTTAGGAAGAAATGGTCTCCATTTCATTGAGTTCCCCCATCATGTGAGGAAACTTCTACTGGATTTGTCCCCAGGTGAGATACTTTGCTTGGTCGAGGAGTTGCATTGCCTTGACAACTCGATAAAGCTAGATCCTCTGCTGGCGAGTGCCCTTGACCAATGTGTCCACTATCTTATCAGTGGATGCTTGTTCCATGTAGTCAAGGTTGAGCTCTGTTGGTTTCAATTGGTCTATGATCTTTGAGGTGTCCAATAATGGTGGGAAATATGGCCGAAGGAAGTCGACATTGAACAATGTGTGCAAGCCAAGGAAGGATGAAGTGTTGAGCTCAAAATCATTGCTACTCATAGCCTTGGTGATAGTGTAAGGCCCATAGAGAAGTGGGAAAAGCTTCTAATGGGGCCCTGTGAGACGCTCCTTATGAAAATGTGACCAGACTTTGTCTCCAACTTGAAACTGGTGAGGTACTCTGTGTTGATCGTGGCACTGCTTGTACTTAGCATTGGATTTTTGAAAAATCTCCTAGACCAGTTGGCAGATGTGCTGAATCCGCTCAATGAATCTGGTGGCTTTGTCGGTCTCAAAATGAACATGGGAAGAGTTTATCTATGTGGTGGAAAGAGGTAGAGCAACATCAATGGGACCCAAGGGTTGGAATCTCAGCCCCACCTGAAATGGGATATGGTCGGTGGAGTTATGAAGAGCCATGTTGTAACTATGTTGAACATAGGGGAGATTCTCATCCCATGTACATGGACGCTTAGAGTTTTACATGCATAGGATGTGCATAATCATCTGATTGACAACCTCTATTTGGTCGTTTGTTTGGGGGTGGAAAGAATTGGATTTAGAGAGCTTGGTGTCCAACAATGACCAAAGACTCGACCAAAATGTGTTGAGCAACTTGTTGTCCCGGTCGGAGATGATGGTCTGTGGTATCCCAAAATGGACCCACACTCATTCGAAGAAGAGCTTGGCAGTATTTTTCGCTGTGATATTCTTCTTGCAGGTTGTGAGGATGGCCATCTTCTAAAACTGATCAACGACCACAAATACACATCCATTGCCTTACTTGGTGGATGGAAGGCCAGACATGTAATTTATTGAGATGGATTTCCAAGGCTTCTCGAGAGTAGGAAGAGGGGTGTATAAGCCTTGCTTCTTAATGGATGGCTTGGAAATGGCGTAGGCAGTGCAAGATATGGTATACTTGCTAACATCCTGTCGGATTTTTGGCCAATAAAAACACTTTTGAAGAACGACCATAGTTTTCTCCACACCAAAATGTCCCGTCATTCGACTGTAGTGGGATTCCCAAATAATCTTTGCACGCTCACTTGTAGGAACATAGAGATGGCCTAGATGGAATAATATTCTGTCATGAATGTGAAAATCAGTGATAGTCACACCTATGACCAAGGGCTGATAGGTGGTGGAAAATTCTGGATCTTGTTGATAACGTTGGGCCCACTCAGATGCCTCATGTCCACGGGAATGGAGAACAATGGTGAGGGCAACCATGGGAGGTCGATGAAGGCAGTCAGCGACATGATTTGAGATCCCTATCTTATACTTGATGTTGATATGGAACTATTGCAGGTAGGTGGACCACTTCTGATGGTGGTCGTTCTGCAATTTACCCCATGTTCGTATGAACTGTAGAGGCTTGTGATCAGTGTGGATGATCGTCTCATTTCCCATAATGTAATGTTTCCATTGACGATAGGATTGTATGATGGAATAAATATCTTTTTCATAGGTGGGGTATTTATGGACAATATCTAAGAGTGTCTCACTATGGTATGCCACCAGATGATTGTGTTGAGTGAGAACTGTGCCTACAACATAGTAAGATGCATCAGTCTCAATCTCGAACGATTGTTGCAGATCGAGAAAGGAGAGTACTGGAGCTGAGCACAAGTGATGCTTCAAATCATTGAATTCTCATTGTTGTTCCTTCCCCCACATGAAATTTTCACTGCCACATCCCTTGGTCACCTGGTTAAGGGCCCATGCAATATGGGATAAACCCAACACGAATCATCAATAGAAGTTGGCCAGTCCCAAGAAGATTTGAAGCTCGGTTAGTGTGGTCAGGTTTGGTCAGTCACATATGACATGGATCTTAGCTGGATCAACATGCACCCCATGCTCATCAACAATATAGCCCAAGTATTGGACCCTTTTCATGAAAAAAGAGCATTTTTCCAAGTTGGCATATAACTTGTGTTGTCGCAGAGTGATCAAAACCTGTTAAATATGTTGCATGTGCTCCTCCCACGTTCTGTTGATATGAGGATGTCATCCAAATATACCACCAAAAAATAGTTGGTGAAGGGTCTCAATACATCATCCATCAACCTCATGAAAGTGGTATGTGCATTTGTTAAGCCAAAGGGCATGACCAACCATTCAAAGAGACCTTCTTTAGATTTAAAGGATTTTTTCCATACATCAGTTGGTTCGATGGGAACTTGGTGGTAGTGAGACTTAGGTCAATATTGTTGAAGAACTTTGCACCCTTGAGTTGGTCAAGAGGGTCATCAATCCTGGGAATTGGGTATCGTTTCCTAACTATGATTTTGTTTAAGGCTTTGTAATCAATGTAGAGTCACCAAGTCTCGTCCTTCTTTTGCACCAATACAATTGGGCTTCCGCAAGGGGAGGAGTTAGGTCTGATGTGCCCCTTTTGAAGAAGCTTCTAGATATGATGCCTAATTTGATCATTTTCCATCATCGAGCGACGATAGACTAGTCCATTAGGTAGTGGTGCACCAAGACTCAGATCAATTGGATGCTTGACTTGGTAGTGCGTTAGTTTCCCGGTGGGTGAGGAGAAGATGTTTCTCTATTCTTCCACGATCCCATCCAGTTGCTTACGTTGCAAAGAGAGGCTCTATGTAGAGGCCATAGATGTGACAATGACCTTCTACTTACTGTGAGCATAGATCACAAAGAAGACGAAATTCCTGATATGTGAAATGTCCTTACTTCATTTCTTATAAGATATTAAAGAAATAACGGTAGGCAGTGCTACCTTTGGTATCCTGTACAATTGTCTACCCAAAGTAATAATAACACTGTAGGGTCTAGACTCATACACAACATGATGCTTCCAAAAATATGGTTATCCTAAAAGAACATCACAAACTTCAAGGGGATAAATATCACACAATACCTCATCTTTGAAAGGCTTAATGTCATAGGGTAGATGACACTGTTGGCTGACACAAAGATCTATTCCTTGGAGAAGCCATCCAATGGTGTAGGGTTGTGGGTGTGGTTTCGTTGGTAGGTCCAACCGCTTGACGACCTCTACTGAAATTAGTTTCTTCAAACTGCCGCTATCGACAATGAAATGAAGCGGAGCCCCCTTTACCCACATCTGTGAGTGAAAGAGGCATTCCCCTTCCTATGGTTCTTCTGGTTCACTTGGACGGACTTTGGTGGTAGCGACAATAGCACTGGGTTCAACATTGATGATCTTCTTCCCTCCTTCAATATTTGATTCGGAATCAAAATAGACCTCTGACTCAGAATCTTTCAACTCGGCCACAAGTGACTACTTGGAGTGACATTCTTCAGTGTTGTGCCAAGGGCTTTTATGGTACTCACACCATTTTCCCGTGTCCTTCTTTGTCTTCTCATTTTCCTTCTTGTGATGTGGCTTGGACTGGTTGTCCTAAGAATGGCCATCTCTAATGTGTCCCTCATTATGTTGGTTGGGACTACCTTTTCCCTGCTTCGGCTGTGAGGAGTTTACAGATCTAAAATCTCACCTCTTCTGCTTAAATTTTTGCTCAATCTTGACAACGTATCTACAAGTCATACCTAATGAGGTGATGTCTAGAAACTCCATTTCTATTTGGATGTATCTATGCAAACAACCATGGTATTTGAGCACTAGATGTCGCTCAGAGTCTTTGATACCCAGTTTGGTGTGCAAGGTGTGGAAAATATTAGTGAAATCTGGTACTGTATGGTTCCTTTCTTGACGCAGGGTGGTTCATCTGTTGTACGGGTCCTCGTAGATTCCAACAAGGCAGTATTGTTCTTTAATGACATCCTAGAATGAATACCATGTGGGGGAAACCACAAATATTACAGATTCCTTGATGGCCCTTTGCTCAAAGTAAGTTTCTGACAATTCCTTAACATGGGGGACAGCTTTGAAGAGTGCAAAAGTAATCTTTTCTGTATTGGAAAAATTGTGGACCGAAAAATACCCTTCCAGAAAATTCAACCATTTATCTACAACATTTGCATCTATCAGTTCTTCAAATAATGGAATATCAAAATTTACTTGTACCTTGAAGGGGGTTGCATGGCCATTTGATGAAGATGCTTCTCCTATGGGTAGTCATCGAAGGATCTGTGCAAAGTTGTCCATCATTTTGTTCCTTTGTCGCGCAAGGGATTCCTCGAGCAACATTTTAAAAGGATCTCCTACTCCATCATATTTATTTTCATCTCCCATGGGTTTTTTTCAAGCTCAACACGATCGATCTTGCAATGGATTGATTGGTTCGAGTCACAACTTCTTGTACCCAAATCTTGTTGAGGACATGCACAAAGAAAAATAAATGAAGAAAAAACCACTATGATACCACTGATCCGGATTTAGGAGAGGAATGACCTGATTAACATACTGAATACAATAAACACAAAGATATGAAGAACAACACAGATATCCAATGAACAATATCTTCTATTGAATAAATGAAATAGGTTGAAACTGTAAAATTGCAGAATTGAAACACTTGCTCAAATGGTGGTAGCTATCTCTAAGAAGAGATGTGGTTGTTATGCGCATCCATCTAAGCAGAATGATTACAATGAGGCTCCACATGCCTTTTTGATATTACTCGTGAATTCCAAAACCCTAGACATCCAAAAACCTAACCCTAGAAGGTGAAATGCCAAAGTCATGTGGGCCCTTATGGGTAAGTTGGTACCTCAACTTCCTGAGGATGTAACTTTTGCATACTACCTCGTTTTTAGGAATGTTATAGCTCATTGGAAAGGTATTTCAGAGAGCTACACATTACGCCATCAAACTCTAAAATTTTCCACAATTTTACTGTGGTGAGCCAAAAAAACATTGTTTAGGGCTCCAAAATGGCCCTGGAAGTACAAAAAGATGTGCTGACATGAAAACATACAAAATAAGCCAGTTGGATTAGGTGAGAGGCCACCAGTATCCACCTGAAGGATGTGTAGGGATTTAGACAACCCCAGAACTGTAGAACCCACAATTACAAAGAAGTACAGAAGAACGAGATGAAGTAAAATGGACAATAGGAGCCAATTGGAATAGGTGGGTGGTCACCAATATCCACCTAGATCAAGGAAGTTATATATCTTATAAATACCTTTCCAACTGTATAAAGAACATGCAAAACGGACACCCGAGCCAAAATTTATGGTTGATTTACAAGAGGAATATTTTTTAGGTTTGGAGGAGTTAGTACTAATTCCTCTGACCCGCTATTAGAGGAGTTAATACTAACTCCTCCGATTTACTATCAAAGGAATTAGTACTAACTCATCCGAATTTATATTGGAGGAGTTTGAACTAACTCCTCTGACTTTCCATCAAAGGAGTCTGAACTAACTCCTCTAACTTTCCATCAGAGGAGTTTGAACTAATTCCTCTGACACATATCAGAGGAGTTTGAACTAACTCCTCCAACACATATCAAAGGGATTTGAACTATTTGTTGGTTGTGGAGCCTGGTTATCTTCCTGATTTAGAGGTCTTTTACTTTCAGCCGTGTTTATACCCCTTGAAGTATTTACACCCTAGAAGTATGTACACTCTTCCACATAAGGGAGTGCAGAGGGGGGGTACCCCCTCTGCGGGGTCTGAGGGGGCTATCCCCCCGGCTGGGGGGTCTAGGGGCAAGTGGGCCCCCAGCGGGGGTTTGGGGGCAGCGCCTCCCGACGGGGGTTCGAGGGCGAAGCCCCCGAAGAAAAAATTGCCTTGTAAAAGTATATTGTAATTTCATTGTAAATCTGGACCATTCATTATTAGGTCACAGATCTAACGATAGGGATTATGTTAGAGTTTTTTTCCCTAGAAGGAAACCCTCTTTTATGATGGAAATGTATTGCGGCTATGTAAGTTGGCAAGTATTTTATTCTGAGAGAGGAGACTGTGAGAGAAAGAAGAGGAAGTTACAATGGGTTTTGTTGTAGGTTGTATCCCTTCATTTTGTTGGATAATAATAAAGAAAGGACCTGGCAATTTCTCTGGTGGACGTAGCCCACACTGGGTGAACCATGTAAATCTGTGTCTCTCTCGTATTGTGTATCTTCTGTGTTTTATTTCCGCATTTGTTTTATTTTATTGCTCTGCGGTCCTGTTTTTGTAACAACTGGTATCAGAGTGTAAGGTAACTCGTAGGAAAAGAGGGTTCCTGGTTCGAGTGGGAGCAATGTCGGAAGATGGAAAGTTTAGGGTTGAGAAATTTAAAGGCCAAAACTACCAGTTATGGAAGATGTAGATGGAATATTATTTATATCAGAAGGATCTATTCCTACCATTGAGTTGAGTAGCAAAGAAGCCGGCGGCCATGAAGGACGAAGAATGGGAGATTCTTAACAGAAAGGCTCTAGGAACGATACGGCTGAGCCTGGCAGCATCAGTGGCTTTCAATATCTTGAAAGAAAAGACAACGAAGGGTTTGATGGACACGTTGGCCAAATTGTATGAAAAACTCTCGGCGTCCAATAAGGTATTTCTAATGAAGAGATTATTTAATATGAAGATGTCGGAAGGTGGGTTTGTTGCAGATCATTTAAATGAATTTAATACGGTTACTAATCAACTAAGTTCTATAAAAGTGGACTTTGATGATGCGGTTAGGGCTCTTCTAATCTTGTGCTCATTGCCAGAAAGCTGGAATGGCTTGGTCATGGTTGTAAGTAACTCTGTCTCTGGTTCAAATACTTTAAACTTTGATGATGTTGTTGGTGTTATCCTTAATGAGGAAATGCGACGGAAAAGAATAGGTGAGACATCAAGTAATGTGTTGAACATGTAGAATAGGGGAAGACAAAAGGATAGAGGAAAGGGCTCAGGGAACCGTGGGAATTCCAGGAAGGGCAGATCCAAATCCAGACTTGGAAAGATAGAGTGATGGAATTGTGGGAAGAAAGGACATCTGAAGAAAGACTGCAGAGCTCCAAAGAAACAAAGAGATGGACAGCAGG
>JZKD02S1750193.1:470235-501188 GCA_000966675.3 Picea glauca
AAAGAAGCAGGAGAACAACAGGTTGTACTGTGACAGTCAGAGTGCCATTCACCTTGCAAAGAACTCATCCTTCCATTCTAAGACTAAGCATATACAGTTGAGGTACCACTTCATATGATCCGCCTTGGAAGATGGACAATTGAAGCTGGAAAAGATACACACTAGCCAGAATCTTGCAGACGTGTTAACAAAGGGAGTAACCAGGGAGAAAACTAAGTTCTTGCTCAGTTTCAGATGGTCTTCAAGAATGAAGATGAAGATGAGAAATTTGCCAGGTCCAAGAAGGTTCAGAGTCCAGCATATACAGCAACGGTGGAGTTGTTGAGATCAGTCTCCAAGTCGAAGATTGTTGGTTGTGGAGCCTGATTATCTTCCTGATTTAGAGGTCTTTTACTTTCATCCATGTTTATACCCCATGAAGTATTTACACCCCAGAAGTATGTACACTCTTCCATGCAGGGGAGTGCAAAGGGGGGGTACCCCCTTCGCAGGGTCCGGGGGGGCTATCCCCCCGACTAGGGGATCTGGGGGAAAGTGGGCCCCCAACAGGGGTTCGGGGGTAGCATCCCCTGAAGAAAAAAATGCCTTGTAAAAGTATATTGTAATTTCATTGTAAATCTGGATCGTTCATTATAAGGTCGCAGATCTAACAATAGAGATTATGTTTGGGTTTCTTGCCCTAGAAGGCAACCCTCTTTTATGAGGGAAATGTATTATAGCTATGTAAGTTTGCAAGTATTGTATTATGAGAGAGGAGATTGTGAGAGAAAGAAGAGGAAGTTACAGCGGGTTTTTTTGTAGGTTGTATCCCTTCATTTTTCTGGATAATAATAAAGAAAGGACCTAGCAATTTCTCTGGTGGACGTAGCCCACACTGGGTGAACCACGTAAATATGTGTCTCTCTTGTATTGTGTATCTTTTGTGTTTTATTTCTGCATTTGTTTTATTTTATTGCTCCGCGGTCCTGTTTTTCTAACACTATCTCCTCTGAAACATATCAAAGGATAAGTCAACAACTATCAAAGGATTTCATAAACTCTTCCTTCGCTTTTGGAAGATAAAATTAGAAAAATTTCTAAGTGTCCCTTCACTGGAAAGAAACAACAAGAGCTTGAGTTTGAAAGACCATAACCCTCTCATATAACATCTAATTGAGGTGTTATTTTTTGCAACAAGGAGGGAACAAAGAGATTCTTCTATTAAAATAATTGAACATGTTATTCAAGCATTTGAATGGATCCATTTTTAAATGATGGTCGTAGTTAGTGAGGCTTGCCTAACAAGAAATCCTTGACAATCATTTTGACACTTTTGGACCTCAAATTTCGATTTTGTTAGTTGTTGAAACATATAGTTTTCTTAACTTTAGACTTTAATAATTGTCATTCGAATAAGAATAAAACTCGCACGAGTCTCACCATTGATAAAGTCTTATGATTTATCAAACGACCTAAAATTCTTAAAAGTGACAGAGCTCCCTTTCGTTAAAAAGTCAGATCTATAAAGACAAACCTTTTAAAAATGTTGGGTTTCAGGGTTTCATGATACTAACAGTCAAACATGTAAAGAACCCCAAATCCCGATATATGAATTCGTGAAGTCAGTTTAAAATTAAAGCAGGTTAAGTAAAACGATTAAGATTAATTAACTATAATTAAATTTTATTGTAATTTCACGTTTCGGGAATTCTGCCTCAAATGACAACTTAAAATCCTGGTACACAAAGTCACAAAACCTTTATTAATCATGATTAATTAAAAAATTTAAACATGATTAATATTACTAAATCTTTTTGCATTTCAAAAATCGGGGGTTTACCATTCATTACATTCAAAAATCCCTGAAACCCGAGGTCTCGAAAGCTTTGAGTTCTTAAGCATGATTAATTTAAATTTTAAATGAAAATTAACAATGTAAATTGATATTTCCCACATTCACGTTTCGTGATATTTCAACGTTCTTACATCCAAAACTCTCGATCACAAAAAGACGAAATTTCGTAATATTTATTATGGATCAACAGAAATATTTTATAGTGTAAGGTGTGTATCTCTAGATGTACCCTCATCATTAAAACAAACAAATTCGTCAATCGTAGAAACATACTCAAATTAATGCAAACTGAGAGCAAATAAAAGTTTTCTATTTCAAATTTCATTCTGACTTTCAGCAAAGTAGTAAGTTTTACTCAAAAAAAGCTTATGCATTCTACTCTGTAACAGGTAGTCGCGTTTTATTTCTGGCTTCATGGCACCTATGAAAACATTGAATAAGAGTGATGAGGTTAGTGAAGGATCAAATCTGAACTCAAACATCATGTCTGATACCACGCCACATGTTGTGATTCAATTAGGTCCTGGATGCAGATTTTCAAAATATTGGAGCATGAAGTCATAAATTGCCCAAATGATTTTGGAGATGAAAATATTGACAAGATCGGAACTAAAATCAGAGTTATAACAAAGTCTGAACTTCATAAAATAGCTACATAGCTGAAGCTCATGCCATACAATGACATGATAAGCCGGGCTCTGGAGAACACCGATGTGCAGACCAGGAGCATCATAAATCACCAAATGGTTGTTGTCGTCTCTTTTAGGCCGGAACACATCCAATTAATGTACAAGCTATCCCCTGATCCTAAATATGTTTATAACGCTGCATTCATAGAATACTTTCAACAAAAAGAATGTGCAAAATGTGACCGACCCTACCCAGATATAGTTAAAACTTGGTGGGGAATTCCAGCGAAATTCAGAGCTGATTCTCATGGTGTTTATTCCACTGCATCATTAAATGAATATATGGTCTATGTAGCCATGATGCTATGTAGAATATTTGGAAGGAAAATCCCTACTCATTTCCCGATGGAATGGGTATCAATCATGCATGAGGTAGTCGAGGGTTTCACTTTCGACTAGGCTAAGATTTTGTCAGATAACCTAACCAAAGAAATTACTACGTATCAAATGGCGAATTCAAAAGGCCAACCTACCCCTTTTTATATTTTTGTGTATGTCATGGATGTCATCTGTTACATGACTCCATTTCCATTGATGAATTGGAGCTAGAACCCAACATGTGCAGAGCCTATTCATTTTTATCATTCTAAACTATGGGAGGAAAAGGTCAAAGATCTCTTTTATGAAATATGTCATAATGTAGTGATCCTTTTTCATCAAAAATTATATGGTTATTCACCCCCTCGGATATCAAAGAAAATTATGGGAAACCTTAAAACAGTTGCAGATTGGTTTATTGAAGAAAATTTCTCTTATATCAGGGTTTTCGAATGCTCAATTTCCCCTCACACTCTCTCAAAGTTTCTGCCTGACAGACTGGTGTGCAGGGAAGTGGCTTACCAAACGGTAACAAGAGGCATTGGCAAAGAGATAAAAGAAGCTCAGAAGAAATTTTGGCCAACGTTCCCTTTACAGGTTGGAAGGTTTTCATTGTTGAATTTTGGCCATTCCAAGGTAGAGGTTGTAGCTTTAGAGGATGTCGAACTAGTAGACATCGAATTCAAAAGGCATGATCCATATCAAATTGTGGGAAATCGCCTAGCTCAATGCAATATGAAAACATATGAGCATGAAGACTCCCCCTATGATGATATATTCAAGGAAATCAAAGCTTATGAGGAGGTACTAGACAGAGTCCAAGCATTACCCCCTGACCAACAAGCCAACGTTTTCACTTTCCAAAGGCACAAATGAAGTGGGTTACTCAAAATACTACAGGGAGAATCGATAATCACTCCTCCAGAACAGGGATCCATCCCTCTAGGTTTTGAAACAAATTCTTCTAGTAAACAGACTATCAAGGAATCCCGAAAGAATCATGAAGTGTCTTCACAAATATTAGAAACCTCACAGGCAAAACATCTAGAGTCGTAGACAAAGGTTAAATTTGAGACACCTCTAAAACAGAATCAAGCGATACCCCCTTCATCGCTAGCTACTTCTGTTGATACCGCTAGAGAAATAGAAGGAATGCAATTCACGGAGGTAGGCAATCCTATTACAGCATTAACCCCTTTACAGTCAAATTTTGGGACTCCCAGTCTCAAGGTTATATACGCAAGCGATCTTACCCTAATTCTGCTTGAAGATATACCTCCTTCAAAAAAAATCTTTAGCACAAAAAGGAGGGCCATAGTCAGAAGAGAATCGCAGCAGAAAGAAGGAATGATAACCAAAAGGTAGAGGATGATATTTGATGGGCAGGGCTTGGAAGATTCAGAACTCGCCAGGGAGACGATTGGGTCTTTAGGTGCCTTTACTATGGAAAATCAGTGGTCAGTTGACAAATTGGCAGAACAATTAAGATAGAGGAATATATTAATAGGTCAATTACAGAGTCAGATAATGACTGTAGAAAAGAACGTCAGATAAGAGGTCAGCAAAGAACTCGAACAGGCTAGAGCCAATGACAGACAAGAAATCCAACAACTTAAATCCAATCTTGAAGAGATACACAAGACTACCCAAGAAAGCCAAGGGCAGGTCATCCAACAAGAAGAGTTATTAAGGCAACTACAAGATAAATTAAGTTCTTTTGGAAGCAAGGTTGTAAATATAACAGTGTTTCAAGCTCAAGCACTGGAAGTGCAACCGAAACTAGAAGCAACACAACAAAGCCTGCTCTCTAAGGTAGAAATCGTCCAAGATTATTTTCGGGAGATAGAGCAAGCATTAAGTGACATTGTTTTAAGAGAGAGAGAGGCTATCGTTGCTCGGACTACCTTCCAAGAGGCGGTCATATCATCAGAAAAAGAAGGAATGACAATGGCTTCCTGATTATCCATTTCAGAATGAACCAGAGGTGATATCATACTAAAGACTTGGGAGTCTAACATAGCAGAAGGTAGGAAAATGGCAAAGGAAGTAAAAGAATCTTGTGAATAAACTTTTAATTCACTCAATAAGGAATTATTAGGCCTTGATAAAGAGGATAGTTCTGGAATACTGGGCCATATTAATATAGCTAAACATCTGCTCAACATTAAGGAAAATATGGAAGAAACCCAGGATGAAATATCACAAATAAAACAGGTTGATATTGCTCAAATTGATAGATGGCTAGTAAAGCCTAATCTACAACTACAATCTATTATTTCAGAAGATAGACAAATAGAAGAAAGATTACCACTACTAGAAAAGAAATTATATACTTTTGAGGCCTATAACTTAACAGAATCCTCCAGGTTGGTAGCCCAATTTGTGGGTAGATGCGTCAAATGTACTAGGCAGGAGGAAGAAATAAAAGAGAACTAGGTTGAGCATTTCAATTTTCTCATTTTGTAACCGTTTCTTTTTAAATAACGAAAATTCCAACCGTCTAGGGTTGAGAATCTTTTGTATAAATAGATATCCGAAAGGATGAACGAGGGTTGCTTCTTGTTGATTGTAATAGAGAAATATCTCCTCTTTGAGAATTAATACAAGTGCAGACCAGAGACTCCATATTTCGACTTACACTACGCAGTTAATCCCAAAAATAATATCTAATATCTTGCACTGCGGAAGCCCCTATATACTCCATATTTCGTCAATTTTGAGTTATGTGTTCTTATGTTCTTTCATATTCCAACATCTTTATTCATATGTCTTTGATGAATCCCTGATCACAATTTAGTACAAATTCTATTGTGGTTATATGTTTCATTTAGTTATCTGATTACTTACAGATTTTACTCTATGTTTGCTATTAGCAAATACAAGACCTGTGAGTTAGTTAGATTTCTATATTTTATGCTTCATTAAAGGTTACATCATCTATTTTCTTCTTCTGTAGCACAGTAAGATTCTTCTGTGACTGATGCCTTGCTTTGTTTAACAATTTTATGTTTTCCTCTCATTACATTCATTATTTTCAAATTTAACTCAGACATGAAAAATGACCTCTGAGCTGTTATACCATTAAGTCAATTTTAGGAACTTTTCTCGTTTAATTGAAATAGAAAAAGCAAATATTAAAACAACAGATCCTTTGACTGTTTCTTTTCTCCATGACTGTACCTGTTACAAGGCAGCCCCATATTGAGCCAGGTCTTAAATATTAGACCAACATTGCTTTAACCTTGTTTAATACCATCTTAGAGACCACTAATACCTGGGTTGAGACTGAACGCTCATGGGCAGTGATTGAACAAGACATAAGTGTCTGCGAAAGTTGGGAAGCTAGGCAAAGACAACTTAGAAATCAACCATAGCTTTTTTTTCCTAAAAGTATTGATCTTCTTTTCATATTAAAAACTCTCTTTGTTTTGTGATGCCTGACATTATGTTGTGAGCCTTACGTATAAACTCAAGAACAACATCAGTCGCATTAGAATCTTAATCGTGTAATCCATACAACTAGCATGTTTAAGGAGTGACAAGTCCACTTTGGCCAGTACCTAAAATTGTGAGCAAACATTTTTAAATGAAAGTTTGGACGTTGTCCTTGCTATTGCTTCACCATAGTTCCATTCCATAAGTTCCTGTGTCATATATGCTATATAGGCTCTTATTTCATCCATTGAAGTTGAGGTGATGTGTCAATAACATAAAATTATAAATAACCAATTAACATTTGAGGTGCTTAACATGGTTTCAGAGACGAGGTGACTGATTTTCCTTCAAGATGCATTTATGAGCCAATGAAATACCTTCATATGATTTGGTTAACCTATATGATGATATACAACACTTTCATGCTCATGGGTAGTCATAAAATAAAGAGGTGCAAATTGAAAAAGATGATGTGGTAAGTGAATGCGAGCTACTGGTGACACAAAAAAACTTGATTATGAGTGCAGTCTGAAGTGGATCAGGTGAGATAGGAAATCAATGACCCACTGTCTAGTTAGGCATGGAGAGTTTATTCATTGAGAATGTAAGGAGATTCACTGATGAGCACAACAAGAAGGGATCCACGCTAGTAGGGGGCTAAGATAGGCCTCAAGATGAAAGTGGGATATGTTGACTAGATCAACATTGGCAATAGGGAGAATACCATCATCAATGTGCTAAATGATGATGAGGGGTTGAAATCCTTCCACTGACGCATCAGTGACAGGAGAGGGAAACTTGCCAATGGGTAGTGTGTCAGGGATGGAGAGGTGAACCTCATCGATAACCATTGTAATGAAGTGAAAGGGAGGGAGTGTCACCATTATGTGATTCATAGACACAAGTGTAAGAAAGTCAGTCGGTGGAAGGAGTGCACGTGGTGATGATGAACACATGAACATTATCGATGTGTAGGCATTGATCATGCGTACTTCATAGGTGAGGAAGACACACATCAATGAAGTTTAGCGGAGGCGCACTAGCGCGTCAGCCAAGTTCAAATGGAGGTGGATTATGTATTGGTGAAGGAATCAATGGCATGCTAATGCAGAGGTGAAATAAAGGATGTCTGCTTCGATGCGCTATGTATCAACACAGAAAGAGGGAACTTGCAGAAGTGTGGATTCTCAAGTAGAAGTGATCTGAGGAGGAACTGGAAATGATAAGGATAGCTAGAGTGATGAGAACTTAGGCATACCTATTTGCATGAGGGAGAGAGTGTGAGGGTTACGTTTGGAAGAATTAAAGGGGGGCCCAATTTCTTGTCTCGAATAGAGGCTAAGAAAAGAAAAATGGGAGGTTGTTGTGCAGGCACAAGACAACTCAATACTTAAGGAATCTTATCGCAGTTTTTTCAGTGGTAGAAGGATCATTGCACACCATGATTATCAAAGGAAATATTTTTCAATGGGGCAAACCACAATGAGCATTTGAAGAACTAAAGAGGAATATCGATAATTCTCCAATTCTAGCCATGCCATCATGATTGTTTGAACTAGAAACATAGGCAAGCGAGTATTCTTTAGGGGCAATTATTATGGAAGGAGGAGGATTTGTGTACTACCATTCAGATTTGTTTCATGGAGAAGTGTTAGACTACACCACATATGATAAATGACACTTTGATATTATGCAAGCAATAAAAAAGTGGAAGCATGATCTCATAGAGAAAGAAACCATCATACACATTGACCATCAACATTTGCAATACCCACAAAGCCAAATAAAAATGAAAAACCTGAGGCATTGCAAATGTTTGGGATTCCTACAACAATTCTACATATTGATCAAGTATGAGAAAGGGGTTGCTAACAAGCTGGTGCTTGACATGCTTTCATGATCCCCGTTGAAGAAGATTGCAGTAGTTGGTATGCCAATGTGACTTGGTCCTTTCACTCATGATATACTAAGTGAATATTATTAGAGACGTGAATACTTCAAGGTGTATATCAATAGTTGAAAGAAAGAACAATTTCTATTATGGAAGGGAATGCATACTATCTCAAGAATGGGTTTCTATACAAGCGGGAAAAGTTGTGTATACCATGAGATGAAAGGACTCAATTGAAGACAAAATATCACACTTATATGATGATTGGTCATTTTGGTGTGACAAAGACAATGGAAAATCCGCAGAGGTATCTCCATTTGTGAAAGATGCAGGAGAAGGTGTAAATATTTGTTAGGGGTTGTGTTCTATGCAATATTAGAAAGCCAAACAACAAGAAAATTGGGTTGTACATGTTATTTCCTATACCAAACAAACCTTATAATCATATCTCCATGGACTTTGTTGGAAGTTTCCCATGTCCAGAGAGGCCATGACTATTTGTTTGTATTTGTGTATTGTTTCAGTAAGATGTATGCACTCATTCTATGAAATAAGACCGTCACTAGACAAGAAGCGGTTGAGTTGTTCTTCACTCATGTTTGGGTACATTTTGAAGTGTCAAGCTCCATCATATATGATTGTAATAGTATATTATTGGGTATATTTTGGACAACACTTTAGTAAGGGATAGATACCAAGTAGAGGTATCTCATTGTGTTTCATACCCAAACCGATGGATGAACTGAATTTGTCAACTGAATGTTGGTGCAATTGTTGAGAGGTTACAACAACAAACATAAAAAAAACATGGGATGAGCAACTTGTGTACATTCATCACTCATACAATAAAGCACTACATTCTTCCACAACAAATAACCTTTCTAGACTTACTTTTTCTATCTACCTCCCTCACCATCTCACATTGTTTATCAACAACAAAAGGAAGAAGTAGAGGTGCAAGGAGAAGTGAGGAAGGTAAGAATATTCATGAAAATGATATGATAGATACACTTGAAAGTGTAGAAATAAAGTGAGAGAAGTCAACAATAGTATAAAGCCAAACATTACCAACACAGAGAAGACCGTAAATTTTACATTGGAGACAAGGTACCACTTTACATTTGCAAGGAACACCTACAAGGAGAAGCAAAGAAACTAAAGCCCCTCAGATACAAACCTTTTGACAACATTGAGTAGGTAAACGAGAATGGCTTCAGAGTGAGACTTCTTCCATAAATAAAAATCATATATGAGGTGAATTTAGAGTATCGAAAGTTATTTGGGCCTTCCATGCTAGATGGAGAAGAAGACTAGTAAGTTCTTCCCACCATAAAATATTTTGCAATGCATGTTCTTAAAGAGTTGGAGGATGACATAAGTTTGCAAAGAATGGAATGGGTAACTTGCAGAGCATGTAAATAGTTATGAAAAATTGGCCTCAAAGGGCAAACACCAAGGAAAGAAAAAAGGTATGAGAGGAATGAAATTGAAATCAATTTCCCACTCCTATCCTTGGAAACTTTTGGGGACAAAAATTCTTCCAATGGGTAGGTGTGATCTGAATTAGATCTGTTATCACATGGATTGTAGGTTAGGCAAAACCTGACCCAATCCACAAACATGAGACAACTATGGGAGTAACTACCCAATGTCACCTTATATAGATACTCCCCTCGCTTTAGTGGTGATAAATCACCACAAGGGGGGAATCCCAGTGACCCTAGTGGGATTGAGACGCAAAGTGGACTATTTGTAAGTGAAACCCCTATAGGTTAAGTTTGGAAGTGGATAGAGGCTTGGAAGAGAGTCTTGTTGATGAGGGGAGTTTTCCAAAGTGTAGTGTACCTGCAAGAGAGTGTTGTACCTACCCAAGCCAAGACAATTTATAAAAATACAAGCCAAATAATCAAAGGGACAAGAAAGTGAAGCTTGTTGTCCTAAATTACAATAGTAAAATAATATATATATCAGCAATGAATAGAGTTGTTAACTAAAGAATTTTCCACCAAAAGCATCAAATATTTATTGGACAATGAAGCACTAAAGAAGTAGATAGTATCCCAATACTTAATAATGAACTTTGATGGTAAGACAGGGTTGCTAAATGAAATTATTAGAAAAGTATAAAGGCATCCCTATGGCTATAGCAAAATATTTCTACAACAACAACTTCTACTCAAAGAAAATCGGCAAACAACTTTCCCAAAAGATAGCCAATACCAAGTAAATTAACAATAGCAACTTGCCAACTATTTTCAATGGTGGAAGAGTGAGAGATAAGATATTTATAAGCGATTTTGAAGCATCCCTAGTGGTTGTAGCATAAATGATAAAGGTAGAGAGAAATCATTGGCTAACCAAGGTGCCCTAGTGGTTCAAGCAATTTAATAGCATATATAATTGATTCCAATTTAAACAAATGCAATATCTCAACAAGTAACGTTTTCTAATGCAACGATTTTTTTTCTCCAATGCAATTTTAGATTAGCGCCTAGTCTATTGGGTTATGGAATATTGGTTGTAAGAGTTGGATCCACTACTTCTATGAGGTGTAATCCCTTTTACTCCCTGGAGCAAGTAAATCCAACAAGGTAAATCTAGGAGGGTGTAATCCCTTTTACTCCTCCTAGCAACCTTGAAAAATGATTTATCCTATAACAAATAAGATGAACTTGGTGGAGGGTGTATGCCCTTATACTCATCGAAGGGTTTTAAACAAGAAATACCATGAAACAAGAACAAATTACCAACAAATGCAAAAAAATCCTTACCAATTCGACAAGATAGCAAGATAAAACCCTCATGTACCAAATAAATTTCATCAACATGCAAGAGACAAGCCTCCAAGAAGGTAGCACACCACTTAGCTCCCCAATAGACAAGATAAGCATCCAAAAATTTGCACAAGAGAGAGAGAGAGATAGACCAAATTCTCAAAGAGGGCGCAAATTTCAGCCAAGTATGTAATTATCAAGTGAGAGAGTTATGATGAAATGAAATGTCAAATGGCCTTGTCATGTAAAACAAGTTTGTCCACATAGTTAGGGAAAAATACAAATAAGGAGGCCGACCTCCTAAATTTTTCCCCTTTACAAAAATAATTTAAATTTTACATAAAATAAAACCCTAATGACGATGTCATGCCCTAATAGGGTAATGTTTTGGCATGTAGAGGAAATCGTTGAGCAAGATGAGTAAGTTGTTGGGCCTCCAAAGGCCTAATATCCATGTTTCAAGGGATTCTCTCCATCAAGTTATCACCACCATCATCAAACTGTAGCCCCTAATGTGACATCAAGCCCTAGAAGAAGACATTTTGACCTTCCAAGGTCAAACGTTGGGCTAAGAGGGGCTAGGTCGCATTGTCCAATGTGTCTTCTCTTTCCTCCAAAGGAAATTTTCATCCTCTAAATCACCCTAAGGTGTGGGTCATGGCATCCAATCTATGGGCTTCTTTCCCCAACAAAGGCCAAGCTAGAGATTTTCCTCCACAACATCCATCAAACAAGGTCCTTCAAAGACAAGTGAATTCACCATCAAAGGGTCTTAAGTCAAATGTATCATTCCAAGTAAAATCACATTTAATATAAGAGCCACCTAAACATGTGCATAAAAACTACCCTTTCAAATTAAACAAGTGCCCAAAGACTCTATGAAACTTGCCAAGTTTAGATATGGAAGGGTTGTCAAGGTGACCAATTGGGTGAATCATTACCCAAGTCAAGGAGTGTTTCCTAGGTGGAACCTCTCCAATTCATGCAAAGAATATGAAGTCGATGGGGGTAAAATTTTTGGGCATGGAGTTCATGACATGTAAGAGTTTGTATAATCTCATTTATGGGTGCCTTTGTAGAGGGTGTGTTGAACCTTCATTTTCAATGCAACCTTTTTCCAAGACCATTTATTGTCATTAATCAATTAAAGTCCAAAACAATTGGGTATTATAAGACATGAAAATAAAATAGTACCACAACGTCACTTGAAGCTAGAGCTACATAGAGTGCCATATGCATGGAAAGAAAGGGACACCGCATAAGTGTACACACCTAAAAAAGTGGGACATCTATATAATGTAAGTTTTCTTTTGCAGGTCTTCAAATTCTTTCAAGAGAAATGTTTCATTTTTCTAAAGATCTCTTTGGGCAATCATCTAGAAGGTTGTGATTTGGATTTTATCTTTTTCCAACTACATTTCGCTCTAGGCATTCCACCCCTTCTTCCCATGAAATGATGTACAATCCTTTCTTGGGTCAGTACACCTAAAAATTCCAAAAGATGAGGAAATGAAAGGATGAATGTGTGGAAAGTGATAAGTATGATCAGGAATGGTACAATGAATCATCAAGGAGACGTCCAGTGGCAAACCTTTCCCCGAGGGTGACCACTTACTAGGACACAAAGTCAAACACCAAGGTGAAATAAGGAAAATAACACAATTTCCAAGAAAACGTTCTATAATTAAGAGAATCTTTAATTCAATGTATTCAAATGCCTCAAGTATTGAAGTGACACTTACCACAATACCTAACTTGTACCTCATGGAGCAAGACCCATTGTCTTCCAGAAGTAAGTTGATGTAGTGAATGTCATCATGATGAATGAAAAAAGTGTGGTGGTGAAGTGGGTTTTCATTTGTGTATGTGGACACTAGCAGTCAATCCATCTCTCAAAACTCCATTTATTCAACCTAAGGGCCTTGAGACATTGTCTCCTTAGTTATCCCTAGAAATGGGGGACAACATTTGGCTCCTACTTGGGGACATGTACTCGCCATAGAGTACATGCGAAACTTAACATCTCCTGGTTAGACCTATGACTAAACACACTGAAATAGAAAACCATAAAATATATTGTGGCTCACTCACCCTTCATTCATATAATCAAAATCCAAAACTTCAAAACTGACAACTAATCTAGAAAATAAAATTTGGCACTTTTTTCATATAGTATGATGAAAGAAAAATATGTAAAACAATAATTCAAGCAGAGCAAAATGAAAATAAAAAATGAAATGCAACTAAACTATCATGAGTAATCAAGATGAAAATGCAACAAAGAAAGATGACCTACCCACTTACCTAGGGCTTGGGCCCTGAAGAAGTCAAGTTCCTTTGACATAGGGTCAAAGCAGAGACCCATCCACTAGCAATGATATCTTTCTCCCATTCATGGCAGACAAGTAATGTTTTCCTTCCTTATACTTCTTCTTGGCAATGTAAGGGACAAGCCATAAACATCATTCCACTGATCATATTTAGGCTCACCCCTCTTTTTATCCCACATGAGTGCCAAACTTTCTTCACTGGAGTTAATGTAAGGTATGTTTTCAATGTAAGGGTATGAAGGTGGTTCTACATTAACCGTATCTTTAATGACCTTTTCTTCTTCCTTATCTCTCTTATCTTATTCTTTCTTTAATATCTTGATGGACCCTGGCTCTTTCCCTTGGAATTAAACAAGCTTTTATTTGTATTTGTTTATCTTTGGAAGCAAAGTGTCTATGTAGTCTTTCGGTAGAAAAGGAAAATTTTGAGGATCATACTCAATGATCTGGCGAGGGACATCAAATTTGCACTCATGGTGATAATCAAGAATGAAAATATCCATCACGTGCTTCTTGACCACCTGCCTGCCATATAACATCTCAAAGGTGCCATCCCCCATGGGAATGTGTGCATGGTTGAGACCCATGTTGAGAAAACAATTGAGGATATCAACCCAACTCCTCAACAAAATCATGCCCCAAACATCTGGAACTTCAATTACCACTATGTTCACGATGAGGCTAATATGAAGGAATTCCAGTAAATACACTTCAATGTCTTCTATGAGACCGTATAACTTCACCTTTTTTGAATCAATGCCACAAACATTTCCATATGGGCATGTTTCCTTTAGACCAAGTTGATTCATGACCTTTAGGGACATCACATTTTCTGAGGCTTATGAATCTAGTATACAATTATTCAAACAAAGACCATTTGTAGCTATAGAAAGGTAGAAAGGAGGTTTATCATCCTCTCGTCGTCCATGATACATGGTATTCAAAATCACAGGAGGATCTTCTGCTTCGGTTTCTACTTTCAACACTTTCAACATTTCTCTTCTCACAAAAGGGATCTTTCACATCTCCACCATAATAACTAACATATTCATATTTCCAATCATGGCTGGGACATTTATGTTCAAGTGGATTTCTTCATCTAACTGTGTTAATTTTGGAATAAAATCATGAATTGGAGGTGGGATGACCTTCCATATTTTTTGAGATGGTGCTTCGTTTCTCGGCTGAGATGAAGTTGTATTTTTTGGCAGTGGATGAACTAAAGTTTGTGGTGGAGGGACCGAAATTTTATTTCTTCTAGAATAAGTCAAGGTTTCCCTCTTCTTCAATTCTTTCCTCTGATCCTTAATCAACGAGTTAAGAACTCTGAGCTGGCCTACTCTAGCTCCCCTTTTCCTAACTTCATCAATTTGTTCCTGTGTAATGTCCACATACTCATCATCATCATCTTGAAAAGAGAAAATCGTATCTATGAATTTCATACTATTAGGGGAGTCTTCTTTTCTTTTGGGACATTCCTCCTTTGAATGAGGTTCTTGACAAGGAGATCATCGTTGTGATTCTTAAATGTTGACCATCCTAGAGAGCTTCAAAGTATGAGGATCCTTTGCCTCTTTTTGAGGCCTTGTCTTCCATCATGTAGCATCCTTATTTTTTTTTATGAATGGAGGTCTTGGAGCAAACTGATTTCTCTCCAAGTTCATCAATCAAGTCATAACCTGATTCTGAGTTTGGACAAGTTGAGTATTCATCTGATCAAGTGTCTAAGATATGAGAGCTATTGGATATGGTGCATTGTTTGTTGCAGTCTTTGTCTTTGCTTCTGTCTTGGCACAAGGATACTGAAAACGATCAATCTTTGATTAGAGAAGATTCTCTTCAATTTCTGCACTATACTCTTTGGCTTGTGCCAAAGTGTTGGGTTTCTTCTCTCTAAGGATGAAACCAAATTTCCCTTCCAAGGGATTTACATAGAGAAGACATGCATCTGCTTCAGATGGGAAAAAATCCTTCAGGAATTGGCTATGTAGCTTATCAAACCTGGTATCAGATTCACTTACTATCTCATTCCCCTTCTTCTTAATCTAGTTGAATTGAGTCATTAGCATCCCACTATCATTCTTTGTTTCCCATATGATTTTGAACAACTTAGTGAAATCTTCATATGATGCTAGGCGATTATCATGCAAGCCTTTGAACCACCTTTAGGAACTTTTAGTCAAAGATATGACTAATAGCTTCATTTCCACATCTTCATGTTCCACTCCTTCATTTTCCATGTCTCTACCAATTGATAAAGGTGTTCTTCATTTGTGACCACATTGTTTCCCAGAAACTTGGGCAACCATTTGTTGGTTTCTTTAGGCATGGTATTGGGATATCTATTGATGACAACCATGTTCAAGGGCTTATAGAAGTGTTTTTCCCAAGGATGAACCATCAGTGCAAAGGGAATATTACCATGGAAAAGGGTTTTGACAATGGGGGAATTAAATGGAGGATTTCTTCGGTAAGCCTTGGAAGGCTTAAATCTTCTAGGGGGGAGGGTTTGTTGGGAAGATAGATTCTGTAGTGGTGGAATCACCATATGAGATTTATCTCATCAAAGGAAAGAAAGGGAAAGGGAACTTCCCTCAAGTGGAGTCACCAGGAAATCTAGGGGTAAAGGATTTGGGATCAAAGCTTGCCATAGTGTCATTAGGGCATGAAAGAGGATTCAAAATTCTCCTCGACAATGACGCCAAAATTTTATCGTACATATCGTAGGTTGGGAAAATATCGACCCAATCCACAAGTGTGAGACAACAATGGGAGTAGCTACCCACTTCCACCTTTGATAGATACTCCCCTCACTTTAGTGATGATAAATCACCACAAGGGAGGGAATCCTGGTGACCCTAGGGGGATTGAGATGAAAAGTGGAGTAATTGCAAGTCAAACTATATAGGTCAATTTTGGAAGTGGAAAAAGGCTTGGAAGAGAGTCTTGTTTATGAGGGGAGGTTGCCAAAGTGTAGTGTACCTACAAGAGAGTGTTGTACCTTCCCGAGACAAGACAATTTATCGAAATACAAGCCAAAAAATCAAAGGGACAAGAAAGTGAATCTTTCTGTCCTAAATTACAACAGTAAACTAATATATATATCATAAATGAATAGAGTTGTTAATTGCAGAATTTACCACCAAAAGATCATATATTTATTGGACAATGAAGCACTAAACAAGTAGATAGTATCCCAATACTTAAGCATGAACTTTGATGGTAAGATAGGGCTGATAAATGAAGTTATCAGAAAACTATAAAGGCGGACATATGGCTGTAGCAAGATATTTCTACAGCAGAAACTTCTAATCAAAGAAAATCAACAAACAACTTGCCCAAAAGATAGCCAATACCAAGTAGATTAACAATAACAACTTGCCAACTATTTTCAATGGTAGAAGAGTGAGAGATAAGAGATTTATAAGTGATTTTGCAGCAGCCCTAGTGGCTTTAGCATAAGTTTATAATAACAGAGAGATATCATTGGCTAAGCAAGATGCCCTAGTGGCTCAAGAAAGCTAATAGCATATAGAATTGATTCCAATTTAGACAAATGCAATATCTCAACAAGTCACATTTTCCAATGTAACGATTTTGTTTCTCCAATGCAATTTTATATTAGTTCTTAGTCTATTGGGTTATGGAGTCTTGGTTTTAAGAGTTGGATCCACTGCTTCTCTATGGGTGTAAGACCTTTTACTCCCTAGAGAAAGTAAATTCAAGAAGGTAAATCTAGGATGGTGTAAGCCCTTTTACTCCTCCTAGCAACCTTGGAAAAATGACTTATCCAATAACAATTAAGATGAAATTGGTGGAGGGTGTATGCCCTTATACTCCTCCAAGGGTTTTAGACAAGAAATACCATGAAACAAAAAGAAATTACCAACAAATGCAGAAAATTCCTTACCAATTCCACAAGATAGCAAGACAAAACCCTCATCTACCAAGTAAATTTCATCAACATGCAAGAGGCAAGCCTCCAAGAAGGTAGTGCACCACTTAGCTCCACAATAGACAAATAAACACCCACAAATTTGCACAAGAGAGAGATAGAACAAATGCCCAAAGAGGGCAAAAATTTCAGCCAAGTATGTAATTCTCAAGTGAGAGAGTTATGATGAAATGAAATGTCAAATGAATTTTATTTATATAAGGTCATGTAAAACAAGTTTGTCCACATAATTAGGGTAAAAAAATAAATAAGGAGGCTGACCTCTTAAATTTTTCCCATTTACAAAAGTAATTTGAATTTTACATAAAAGAAAACCCTAATGATGATGTCATGCCCTAATAAGGTGATGTTTTGGCATGAAGAGGAAATCATTGAGCAAACTGAGGAAGTCGTTGGGCCTCTAAAGGCCTAATCTCCATGGTGCAAGGGATTCTCTCCATCAAAGCATCCTAATACTACATCAATTCATCACCACCTTCATCAAAGCCTAGCCCCCAATGTGATGTCAAGCCCTAGAAAAGGACTTTTTGACCTTCCAAGATCAAGCGTTGGGCTAAGAGGTGTTTTTTCTCATCATCCAAGGTGCCTTCTCTCGCCTCCAAAGGAAACATTCATCCTCTAAATGCCCCCAAGGTGTAGGTCATGGCATCCAATCTATGGTCTTCTTGCCACAATGAAGGCTCAAGCTAGGCTTGTTCCTCCACAACGTCCATCAAACAAGGTCCTACAAAGACAAGTGAATTCTCCCTCCAAGGGTCTCAAGTCAAATGTATTATGCTAAGTAAAATCACATATAATACAAGAGCCACCTAAACATGTGCATAAAAACTACCCTTTCAAAATAAACAAGTGCTCAAATACCCTATGCAACTTTCCAAGTTTAGGTATGGGAGGGTTGTCATGGTGACCTATTGGGTGAATCATTCCCCAATTCAAGGAGTGTTTCGTAGGTGGACCCTCTCCAAGTCATGCAAAGAATATGAAATGGATGGGGGTAAAACTTCTGGGCACGGGGTTCATGACATACAAGGGTGTGTATTATCTCATTTACGGGTGCCTTTATAGAGGGTGTGGTGCACCTTCGTTTTCAATGCAACCTTTTTTCTAAGCCCATTTATTGCCATTAATCAATTAAATTCCAAAACAATTAAGTACTATAAGACATAGAAATAAAATATTACCACAACATCACTTGAATCTAGAGGTACACATAGTGCCATATGCATGGAAAGAAAGGGACATAACATAAGTGTACACACCTCAACAAGCAAGATATCTATATAATGTGAGTTTGTTTTTGTAGTTCTTCAAATTATTTCAAGAGAAATGTTTCATTGTTCTCAAGACCTCTTTGGGCGAGCATCTAGAAGGTTATGATTTGGATTTTATATTTTGCTAGCTACATTTCCCTCTGGGCCTTCTTCCCCTTCTTCCCATGAAATGAGGTACAATCCCTTCTTGGGTTAGTACACCAAAAAAACCCAAAAGATGAGGAAATGAAAGGATGAATGTGTGGAAAGTGATAAGTATGATCGGGAATGGTACAATGACTCATCAAGGAGACCTTCAATAGCAAACCTTTTCGTGAGGGTGACCACTTACTAAGACACAAAGTCAACCACCAATGTGAAACAAGGAAAAGAGCATAATTTACAAGCAAACGTTCTATAATCAAAAGAAGCTTTAATGCAACATATTCAAACAACTCAAGTATTAAAGTGACACTAACCACAATGCCTGACTTATACCTCATGGAGAAAGATCCACTGTCTTTCAAAAGCAAGGTTATGTAGAAAATTCCATCGTGGTGAATCAAAGAAGTATGGTGGTGTGTTGGCCCTTAACGAAGTTTTGAGGAAACATTGGTCGTGATTGACCACTTTTGGGACTTCAATAGGCTGGTCGAAGATGGAGCGCCCAGGCGGAGCTGAGATCGCAGGTTCTCACTTATTTTGAGGGATTTTAGGGTTTATGTAATGGGTTAAGGGATGTGGGCCCATCGGTTTACCCATGTTTAGGCCTTTTTGTAATGTATAAATAAGTAGCTAAGCGATGTAAGAAGTAGTTCTAGTTCTATGTGATTGTTATTGTAATTCACTTAGTGAAAGAAGTGTTGGCTTTGTGCGAGAATGTGTTAAGAATTGCAGATAGAAGTGCAAGTGATTGTAAGTTTCTTTGTGCAAAGACTGTGTAATGTAAGGCTCTGTGCTGATAAGGAGTTGGCTCTATGCCTTGACTTGATTTTGGGAAGGTGGATTTGGTGCTTAGTGCGTAGATCATTGTCCATTGTGAAGATAGGCTATGTGGCTTTGTGCACAGGAGTGAATGAATGTAAGAATATTGAAGACTAATAAAGAAGAGAAGAATATTGGTGGACATAGCCCTACATTGGGGTGAACCATGTATATCCTTTGTTTGATGTGTTTTGTGTGATGTTGTTGATGTTGTTGATGTTGTTTATGAGGTTTATCTGCTTAGTGTGTTGATATTGATGTATGATAGATAGGTCTATGGATGCTTAATGCTTTATTTATGATGAATGTGATATAATGTAATGTGCTAAGTGACTGAAAGTGTTTGATCTTTGTTATTACTGTGTTGTATTTAGGGTTTAATCTATGATGTGAATGAGACTCATGAACTAATGCATATTGCTATCTGAGTGTTCTGTTAAGTGTAATAATCCCAAATCTGTGTCCTAGCTTGGTTGTAGAAACCTATGTCCTACAACCCCCCCTTCTCTTACCTCGGGTGAGACTTCATCTGCTTCGCAGGTGTTTCCGAAAGGGCCATTAGTTAAGGTTTTGTTGGTGTGTTGAACCCTGGGTCTGCCCCTGTGCCAAGAAATGGTTCCGTTGACGGGACTTGAAACTGTGATTGCTGAGAACTGAAGAAAAGAGAAATCTATGTGCATAGATATACTACTATAGTGTGCAGTATTCTACTTGACTTGCGAAGCTATGTGCTAAGAAAGAAAGCCAATCTAAAGAAAAGAGGTAAGATCTTGAAAGAGGTAAAGCTTTGTGCTCTGGTAAGAGTAAGATAAGTGAAATTTTTTATTTCGAAAGCATGAATCTAAGTTTGTTTGATAAGTTTTTTCCTAATGGTAGGGCACAGTTAGAAGAAAGAATTGATCTGAATAGAGAAATATATGTTATTCCTATGCATAGAAAGAGTTTTTGGACTAATAAGTGGATGCAGGAACCTAGAAAGAATTTTTGTAGATTACAGCTCCAACACTGTGATCCCAGTGCACAGTATAGGAAAGGATGGGGATCATTTAAAAGAAAGAGAGGATTGACACTGTGTTATAATTGTAGAAGACCGGGACATCTTGCTAAGGAATGCCCTGGTACAGGTCTTATTTGTCTTTGTTGTAAAGCTATTTGTCATGAGGTTGAGGATTGTCCAAGAATGATTGCTAAAGTTGAAAAGATGAACATGAGGCAAGAAAAGTATGAAGAAGGTCAAGAGATTAAGGATATGACAGAGAATTAGAAAGATATAGAATCAAAGACTATGTTATTACAGTTGAAAGAAACAATGAATGATCACAGAGACATCAGTTTACCAGATATCCCGAAAGTAAAACAATGCATAGTTACAAGAATAGAAGACTTCGACATAGACTATGTATTGGATGAAGAAACACATGTGAATATTATGCCATAAAGTACTTGGAAAATTTTGGGAAAGCCTTCTATGGTACCTTCATTGGGAAGGATAGGCGTGTTTAAAGGAAAGATGATAACCCTATGTGGAAGAGTTACTAATGTACCTATGATTTCTCAAGGAACATCAACTGAAGAGGAGTTTGAAGTCATTAAGTTTATTGAGAACAACACCCCTTTTTCCCCTTTTGTTATGAAAGACTTGGATTGAGAAGGATTAGATCAGAAAGAAAGAAGAGGAGGAAGCTACAAAACAAAAAAAGAAAGAACTAAGGGGCTTCATAACCAGAAAAATAGAGTGACTAATCGAAGAACAAGAGGATAAGTCGAAGCAACAACATGCAATAGAATTAGTTGTCGAAGTTGAAAGAACACAGGAAGACTTGAAGAACCTACCCATGCAAGAAAGAAGTATAGCTACCCTGGAAATATCAAGAGAAGGGACATTGACCTTAGAATCCATAAGAGCACATCCGCAGTGCGAAGTCACTTTACTAAGAGAAGATAAGAACAAGAATGGAAAGAGGATTCCAGAAAGTGTTAAAGAAGATCAGATCACAGGAAAGAAGGCAAGGAAGAACAATAAGAAGAAAGCTAAGCTAGAGAAACTACAAGAAGCTACATATAATAGAAGGAGGACTTCGTAGGTGGCAGGTCCGCAGAAGTTAAACCTCGTCGGAATAGCAGAACAATGCAGAATGGGACTTCACCATGACGAAGCTATATGATCGTGGAGGCACCCAAATTGTTAGAATGATGCTCCAGAATGGCTATAAACACAGTTATTGATGGAAAGACCGATGTTGGACCGTTGGGACCATGCCATAACGAACAGATTCACATTGATGGATGCATTCCTGACGTTGAATCTGTTACGACACTTGCTTATTTAACCCGTCAGACGCTGCGTCGGGACCACTTTTTGCCACTCGTGATTAACCAAGATAATAGAGAATCGATTGCATACTGCGCTATGATTTCAAGACCTCATCGTCCATTTGATTACCTCATTTGTTTGTTCGCCTACTCAATCTATTTGGTTACAAGTGTGAATGTCGAGAAAACATAGTGTGTTAGAGAAGAAGGGTCAATTGAGATTCAAGTAGGGAAGATTGTTGAGGCCATTGAGCAGCTTCAAGCAAGAGTAATGGAGTTAGAGATCCAAGCAGTGTCGAGCACTCTGTAAGAAGTGCACGATTAGAGGGAAGAAATCACCAAGAACGCATTAGGAAGGATCAGGTCACTCACCTCAGAGTGTAAGCAATTAAGTGCTCGAAGTGCGCAAACCTACGAACACCTTGCAGAAGATGTGGAGCTGAGGAAATTGAAAGAAAAACTCCATGAGGCGAAGCAGTAGACATCCACCGTGTAGCCACAGATGAAATTACTCACTACAGTTGAGAAAATGAAGAGATCTCAGCAACAGCACATAGTCCAACTATATATTACTTCCATCTAGGGCAGAGTCATGGAAGTTACACAGAGGTTACAGCCGGTGCAAAACAAAACCTGTATTATTTTTGAAGAGATTGAAGGATAAGGCTCGCAGTTAGACCAAGTGGTGGTGATAGTGGAACAATGCCTGTAAGGGCCTATTACAGAGAAAGTCATTTAGGATTTCATTGAGCAGGAGACTCTAGAGAAGTAGCAAGTCGAGGCAACTCGAGCTAAGCTCGAGGCCTTTGAAGCAGCATTGCCTAGATCTGAGTGACTTGGGATGAGTCACATTTGAGTGTTGGGGGGTTTTTTTCCCTTGACCAAGTTTTGAGGAAACATTGGTCATGATTGACCACTTTTGGGACTTCGATAGGCTGGTCGAAGATGGAGCACCCAGGCGAACCTGAGATCACGGGATCTCACTTATTTTACGGGCTTTCAGGGTTTATGTAATGGGTTAAGGGATGTTGGCCCATGGGTTTACCCGTGATTATGACTTTTTGTAATGTATAAATTGGTAGTTAAATGATGTAAGAAGTAGTTCTAGTTCTATGTGATTGTTATTGTAATTCGCTTAGTGCAAGAAGTGTTGGCTTTGTGCGAGAATGTGTTAAGACTTGCAAAGCTAAGTGCAAGTGATTGTAAGTTTCTTTGTGCATAGACTGTGTAAAGTAAGGCTCTGTGTTGATAAGGAGTTGGCTCTGTGCCTTGACCTGATTTTGGGAAGGTGGATTTGTTGCTCAGTTCGCAAATCACTTGTCTGTTGCGAAGATAGGCTCTATGGCTTTGTGCACAGAAGCGACCGAATGGAAGAAGATTGAAGACTAATATAGAAGAGAATAATATTGGTGGGTGTAGCCCTACACTGGGGTGAACCACGTATATCCTTTGTTTGATGTGCTTTGTGCGATGTTGCTGATGTTGTTTATGAAGTTTATCTGCTTAGTGGGTTGATCTTGATGTATGATAGATAGGTCTATGGATGCTTAGTGCTTTATGTATGATGAATGTGATATAATGTTATGTGCTAAGTGACTAAAAGTACTTGATCTTTGTTATTACTATGTTGTATTTAGGGTTAAATCTACGATGTGAATGAGACTCATGAACTAATGCATATTGTTATTTGAGTGTTTTTTTAAGTGTAATAATCACATATATGTGTCCCATCTTGGTTGTAGACACCTGTGTTCTACAACCCCCCCTTCTCCTACCTCGGGTGAGACTTCATCTGCTTCACAGGTGTTTCCAAAAGGGCCGGTAGTTAGGGTTTTTTTGGTGCATTGTTGAAGCGTTGAACCCTGGGTCTACCCCTGTGCCAACATGGTGAAGCATGTTTTCATCTGTGTATGTGGACACTGCCAGTCAATCCATCTATCGACACTGCATGTCTACAACCTGAGAGCCTCGAGATATCATCTCCTATTTATCCCTATAAATGGGGGATAACAAGATCCAAAAAAGGAATTCAAATGGCTATTGACTAAGGTTAATGCAAGACTTTTGGCAGATCAATAAGTCTAGTGACATATATAAAGTGCCCAAACTCTTATCTAGGTCACATTACTACCATTCCATCTATGTACACACTGTACAACTTAAAATTATTTAAAATTGGCTCATTAATTATTTTATACCATGTGTAATTATGCCCAAACAAGGCTATGACACCAATATGTAATATGCCTTTCTTATGATGCACTTATGCAGTTCTACAACAATAAATTCAAGGCATAACTTATAATAACATACATAATTATAAACATGCACATGATATCAAAATTAAGCACATATAATTCACATTATACACATCATAATAGCATATAATATAGAATGGTTATCTTAAACAAAAGCACCAAGTTGATGTATACCTCAAACATTCCACCTAGACATAGACACTATTGTTCTAGTTCTCTCAATAGCAAGTCATGCCCAAGTTGGGGCTATGAATCCACCAAGGAAAAGGCTACCTAATCCAACTAGGTATACAATCAATACAAATTGTGTCTAGGACAAAGTACCAAAATTTGACATCAATTCCAACATACAGTCTCTCATTCCCCTCAACCTACACAGCCCAAGGAAATGCAACCCCTTCTTTGCACTACAGTCCCTTGGGCTGTCCCGCTTCCCTTCAAAGGCTCCAACATGGGTCAGATAGGCAGTCTTAGAGTTATGGCTTCAAGAACTCCATCTGCATCAATGGAGTCTACAGACACCATCCAACTCTCGCACCAAGGGAAACCTATCCCAAACAATTCTCCCTCTAAGGCTCCAACCTTCCCCAAGGAAACCCAAGGAGAATTGTTCACCCAAGTCCACCTAGGATTCACATGGTTCAAAAATAAATAGGGTTATAGTGGCTCACTATCTCACACCCCACATCCAAATAAACAATGACAAAGTACCAATGATAGAATGCATGAATAATGCAGGCTCACTAGCCTTTCATCATACATGCTCTCCAACCTAATATCACACATGCACTCTAGCCAAAAACATACTTACAAAGGCACTCCAACCCAAAACAATATTGGCTCACTAGCCTAAAATATCATTTGTAAACATTAAAATACAATTGGGGATCCAAAAATAAGGCATTACAACATGAGCAAAGTTTATGAATATAGATGTTATTAATGAGGTAAGAGATGGGTTTGATGGGATGAATGGCCCCATGCTAAGGCAACCAATGTCCATGCCTCCACATAATGTCACACTGCTAATACAAGCATTAATAAATTAAATGAAAGGAAGAAAAAAAATGAACGAGGAAAAGACGAAAGAGAGATAAAATCATAATGAAAGAACCATACACTAAAGTGATACCAAAAAAACAAATAGAAAAGGGAAGTGTTGGGCATGGGAAAGTTTAAGAGTTGGGGATGCCTAGCCTTCAAGTTGACTCCTTAGCAGAGCCCATTCTTCCATAAATTTAGGCACAAGAAGTTAGAAGGAGTTCTTTGGTAGATATTGTACGATAATGCTATGCAAATTCTTGTGAGGAGACTAAATAAAATAGAGAGTCAGACATAATTATAAGCCTACAAATTTCTTGAGAAACAAAGACTAACCAAAGCCATCCAAATGTTGTTTTTTCTGTTTAAGTTTCCAAGGGAAACGTTTATAAGTTTTATTTTATTATTGTGTTACGGAATTGTGATTGTAGTTTCATTCAGTGGATTATTATGATAATTTTTAATGCGTATTGATATTAATTTTTCTCATAATCAATTTGTTTGAATCATTTTTCTCATTCTAATAGCCAATAGACTTGGACCATCTATGTAATTGACCAAATGAGATCAATGGTTGTGGTAATTGTTGTTATAGTTTCCATTTTTCCTTAGCCAAATTGTTAATTGTAATTTATTGTATCTTGTAATTACTCCTCTCACTGGACCGCGGGTTCGTAATTAGAGCCATATGCCTTCCTTCCGGTTCTTGGTTCATGTTCATAAGTTGAATTGAGTCAAATGTACTTCCATTCATTCTTTGCAATAACTATCTTGGAAGAGCCTTCCATAATTATACTATACATTATGTTTAAACATTCCAACCAAGTCAGGTGACCCCATCCTCAATGCCAAGACATGGAGCTTTAGCCTTCAACCATCCAATTTCATTTTAATACACTTTTGAGATGTCATTTCTATTATTTTATGAGTTCGTATACTCTAATACATGGATCTTACATCACAACTCCTTCATAAATATTCACCAATTGAATATTCTCTTATATGTAAGGCAAAACCAATTTAGAGTTTATAAGGTTGATCCAATAAACATTGGGAATCAATTGCAAGGGAATAGACACATTTTTCATTCATTTACCGTTGACAATTATAATTGCTAGACTATAGAGTTTTCATGCACAACGTTTTTAGTTCATTAGATGATTTAAGAGCAAATTCCAAATGACCTCATATGATTTGCCTTGACTTCTAATTAATAAGTGATTGAGGAAGATGTTGTGTTGAATGAGAAGGCGCATTGTGAAGGTTATTATTTAATTAAATATTAAATATAGTTATCCATTTATTTTTTAGGAATGTTTGGCAGAAGATAAACTTTATCAGTTGGAAAATAATAAGAGAAACTAACTCCATTAGACATTCATTGTGGAAATACAATACAAAAATTAAACATTTAGTAATAGATCAAGACTACATACACGGGATGATTAAAGAGTTTATGTGCATTATGATAATCTTAGTCTTGTATTCAATTGTAGTCACATTAATTGAATCATTATTTACATAGATAATCCATGTTTGTGAAATAGGTAGGCCACATGCCTACCATTTATGGATCATTGGTATAGACACCAAGGTATACTCATGAAAAACTATATATACACATGAGTATCATTGTATTGGATATGTTGTGTATTGTATTGTAGCAAGCATGGTTTGTGGAATGACTCCTTCCAAACAAGTATTTAGTGGTGTTACTTTATCTTAAGGGTTCTCTATATATTCTTCCATTGTCTATTGTGTGGATCTATTTTTTTATGATCAATTTAAGGGTTTTAATCTTTCGTCTACTAAGTTTTACTACATTATGATCATGATCATGGGTATAAAGCCATTTATATTGACATGTACTACATATTGTTTCTTTATTGGTGACATTGGGATGATACTAATACTTCTTAAAACTTATATATCTTGATATTGATCACATACTTGATCAACTACTTGAATACTATGTTAGATTTTTTGGTATGATAAGTGACGTTTTGCTTATATTCCACTTAATGTTTAATGTTTATTTGTTTTTTTTTTTATATTTTCAATAATGATTTTTTTCATTCTATACAAATAATTAATGGTTTTATTTTCTAAGTGAAATATGTTCATTCATAAGCTATACAACCAAGTTTTGAGCTCAAATTAACTGGGATGTCAACTCAAGGTATGAAGTAAACCTATGTTTAAGACCTTTGCTTAAGTAGAGCTCAAGACCAGGGCCGAAGGTCATGATTAGGATCTGACTTATGATTAGGGACAATATCTTTCCTAAGCTCAAGATTAATATTTAACCTATGATTAGGACCAAGAATTTCCCTGAGATCAAGATCATGATCTATTTCTTTTCTTTTTTTTTAAATGAAAAATTTTTCCTATATCTCAACACAATTTTTGACCTAACTAAGAACATATGTGTGTAATGCATTTCGACCATGAAATGATTCGTTATTTGACCACAATGATAACATCCATTTTCGATAGTATTTTTTACCTAAGATTATGTTATCATTGGCATTTTTTACTTATATTATGATGGGTATTTTGACCATTATTGCATTTATTTTGTCAACCCAAATACATTTCGACAATATTAAGGACCAAAATTTCGACCCATATTAGAAATATGGGTTGAACATTTGGTCATAAATTAGGTTAATACTCTGGTTGAAAATAAACTTTGAAGAAATTTTACAACTTTATTCTTAATCCATATTCGAGGCATAAAAACATGATTTTTTCAACTAGTCTAACTCGAAAGTAAGGTAAAAAATAAGGTTTATTTTTTTGTAGTGGCCCAACCAATTTGATCACTTGAGGCAATTGATAATATAAAAATAATGGTTTACATGACCATCTCTCACAACCGATCATCAACAAATGACCCTCCATCATCTTTAAATATGGATCATGGACCAATCGAGTGTCAAGCCATAGATGAAGTGTCATTAGTATTAAGGAGATGTCTACACTATCATACCACTCATGTGTAGGACATGATTGTGACCATCAAATTAGTAAAGTACAAAAACATACTAAAGAAACAATCTAACATTACATTAGACCAAGTTGACCTTAATTAACTCCTAGAGTTTAAATATCCTAGCATCCCCCCTTAAGAACAACTTGGGATAGTATTGGAGGATTTACAAAGTGACAAAAGGAGACATAGGGAGGTATTAAATCTTGTCATTTCATAATGACAACTTCCAAATAGATTGAATCTTTAAGAACTTGGATTCTATGAGGGGCTTCATGAAAATGTCAGTAACTTGATAATATGCACGACAATAGAGCACTTAAGGGTGCTCTTTTGAAGAAGCTTATAAATGAAGTGCATGTGTGACTTAGCAGGTTTTCTCCACTAATGTTGAATAACCTCCTTGTTAAGCTAAATGGCACTTTAACTATCACACAAAAGTGTCGTCAGATATTGTTGTTAGAACCTAAATTCCGATATGGAAGAAAGAGAAAGGGAACTATATTTCTTGCAAGCCCAAGTGATAGGTCTGGAGACAATGTTGAAAAAATAAATAATACTAGACTTTTGATAATCAAGGTCATCGACCCTATCAAAATATATAAAACCAACCAATATAGGAGATCCCCTAAACAACATTGTGTATATTTTAACCTTGTACAATATTTTATTACAAACATATTTTCAATAAAAGAACAGAAAAGATACAATGGAAAATACACGCATTACACAAAGATTTTTCCAGTGGAAACCCAAACCAGGAAAACCAACATATTCTATAATCATTCACATCATACATCGTTTACAATACAATATACATATAGGAGTTAAAGACATCCAAAAACCTAATCCAATGACCTAGACTAGTCAACAACCCTAATTCCTTAATCAAAAATAGAAAACCATCGGCAAAAAACCATGTTTCGAAAAACCACCCAAAAACATGCACGAAAATCAAGGAATTTTTTTTCTCAGGGGCGTTGTCCTCAAACCCCTGCAACCCCCTGAGGGGGGGCCATATACATCAACTTGGTGCTTTTGTTTAAGATAAACATTCTATTTATATGTTATTATGATGTGTATAATGTGTAATTATATGTGCTTAATTTTTATATCATGTGCATGTTTATAATATTTAACCTATGATTAGGACCAAGAATTTGAGCTCAAGATCATGATCTATTTCTTTTCTTTTTTAAATGAAATTTTTTTCCTATATCTCAACACAATTTTTTACCTAACTAAGAACATATGTGTGTAATACATTTCGACCATGCAATGATTCGTTATTTGACAACATTGGTAACATCCATTTTCGATAGTATTTTTTACCTAAGATTATGTTATCATTGATATTTTTTACTTAAATTGCGATGGGTATTTTGACCATTATTGCATTTATTTTGTCAACCCAAATACATTTTGAAAATATTAATGACCAAAATTTCGACCCATATTAGAAATATGGGTTGAAAATTTGGTCATAAATTAGGTTAATACTCTGGTTGAAAATAAAATTTGAAAAACTTTTACGACCTTATTCTTAATCTATATTCGAGGCATAAAAACATGATTTTTTTCGACTAGTCTAACTCGAAAGTAAGGTAAAAAATAAGATTTATTTTTTTGTAGTGGCCCCAACCAATTTGACCACTTGAGGCAATTGATAATGTAAAAATAATGGTTTGCATGAGCATCTCTCACAACCGATCATCAACAAATGACCCTCCATCATCTTTAAATATGGATCATGGACCAATCGGGTGTTAAGCCATAGATGAAGTGTCATTAGTATTAAGGAGATGTTTACACTATCATATCACTCATGTGTAGGACATGATTGTGACCATCAAATTAGTAAAGTACAAAAACATACTAAAGAAACAATCTAACATTACATTAGACCAAGTTGACCTTAATTAACTCCTAGAGTTGAAATATCCTAACATCCCCCCTTAAGAACAACTTGGGATAGGATTGGAGGATTTACAAAGTGACAAAAGGAGACATAAGGAGGTATTAAAGTTTGACATTTCATAATGACAACTTCCAAATAGATTGAATCTTTAAGAACTTGGCTTCTATGAGGGGCTTCATGAAAATGTCAGTAACTTGATAATATGCATGACAATAGAGCACTTAAGGGTGATCTTTTGAAGAACCTTATAAATGAAGTGCATGTGTGACTTAGCAGGTTTTATCCACTAATGTTATAGGACCTCCTTGGTAAGCTAAATGGCACTTTAACTATCACACCAAAGTGTCATCAGATTTTGTTGTTAGAACCTAAATTATGATAGGATTTGACAAATCCAAATAACTTCTTGACTTGCACAAATTGTTGCTCAATACATTGCTTCTGTGGAAGAAAGAGAAAGGGAATTATATTTCTTGCAATCCCAAGTGATAGATCTTGAGCCAACGTTGAAAAAATAAATAATACTAGACTTTTGATAATCAAGGTCATCGACCCTGTCAAAATCTATAAAATCAACCAATATAGGAGTTCCCCTAAACTTCATTGTGTAGATTTTAACCTTGTACAATATTTTACTACAAACAAATTTTCAATAAAAGAACATAAAATATATAATGGTAAATACACACATTACACATAGATTTTTCCCCTGGAAACCCAAACCAGGAAAACCAACATATTCTATATTCATTCACATCATACATTGCTTACAATAAAATACACATATAGGAGCTAGAGGCATCCAAAACACTAATCCAATGACCTATATTAGTCAACAACCCTAATTCCTTAACCGAAAATTGAAAACCATCGGCGAAAAACCATGTGCTGAAAAATCGCCCAAAAATGGGCACAGAAATTGAGAATTTTTTTTTCTCGGGGCGCTGTCCCCGAACCCCCGTGTAGGGGGG
>JZKD02S1750193.1:513567-525555 GCA_000966675.3 Picea glauca
TCATAGGTGGGGATATCTATTTCACCAAATTCACCATAAATTTGCACCTAGACCCTATTACCCCCTCTCACCTAGGGGTAACTAGAGGAGATAAATGTCTCATAGCCCACGATGAAGACATTAATGATCATGATTATTAACGTGTCCACAAAGATCAATCTAGTGGTCCCTTAGATGCTTCTTCCTCACTAGCACAACTCATCACACTCAATCAGCAAGGCTCATTGGGAGATGGTGGCCCGACACATTATGAGGTGTGTTAGTCCTTGTTGTGTATAATGTGTCATATTTAATGCATTGGCAATTTGAGTAATGGTTGGAGGTTGAAGTTGTATAGTGAATCATGAGCCTAGAAGTTATGCATTTTTCATTGTTTCACCTTGGTGACCATCCTAGGCTTCATAGTCTAGTGTTGTCACCCCTGGGAAAATGGGTACGACTGATGGTTCTTTGAAAGGGGTAGTGTGCCATTCTTGATCATACTTACCACTTTTCCATCCTAGATCCTTCCATTCTCCCACCTTTTGGGCAATGTGATTACCTGTATGCAAAAAAGGCATGTACCTCATTCTCTTATGAGAAGAAGGGGTTAAAGGCCCAGAGGTATATTGTAGCTGGAAGAAAAAAGAAAAAAATGGGATAATAAGGACAATTAAAAGCCATAATTCCACAATTGAGCTCTACCCTCTCATTAATGGTAATCGCCCCTAGTCCTAAATTGAATAAACACATTCACCTATCAAAAAAGGACTTGAATATATCCCAAATAACAACAAATGAAGTGTTATGCTTGAAACCTTTTTAAGGGGACTCACAAATCATATAAAGTAAAAGAAAGAGGAAAAAATAAGGGGTTCAGAATGCAAAAATCACCAAGGAAAGGGTAACTCAATCGTCAAGTGAACCCTCCACAAAGGTATTATTGGCAGCAGGCCAAAGTGGGGAAGAAAGCGTGCACAAAGAAGAATGATAGTTGGAAGAGAAATCGTGGGAAAGAAAGCATGCAGGAGGAAAGTGACAAATGGAAAGAAGCACAACATGTGCACATGCAAGAAGGAGGCGACAGATTGAAGGAAGCAAATTCACGCATGTAGAGAAGGAAGACCTAACGACAGTAGTTGTTAGGTTTTTTGTAATATTTTTGTGTAAATGGTTGAAGAGATCGATAGATATAAATATAGACACTTAGGTATCATAGAGAGGTTCGCTGAAGTTCGGAAGAAGTTCGGTTCACTTCCTTTGTAGAGTCTGATTATCTTTATGTAATGTTTTTTTTATGAGAGAACTATTTTTGTAAGCAATTGAGCTAAGAGGAAGAGAAGAGGTGGATTCTAAGGATTAGATCATAGGCTATGGAGCCTGGTGCAATCTAGTTCACCTCACAGAGATCCTACCCATCTAAGGAAAATTGTAAGCGCAAGGCACGAGAATTACAGAACTGCCATAATAAGAGAGCCAAGAGTCGAAGCTTTGTGGACATAGCCCAGGAGGGGGTGAACCACGGTAATACATGTGTAATGTGATGAATGCATGCATACCTTTTCCATACCTTTAGTAGTTAGATGTTGTGTGAAATGAATGAATGAATGAGTTATTATATTGCTGAGTAATTGTTGTTGAGTTATCAAGAATAGAGGCCACAAAGTTAAAGTAGTAAACAAAATAATAATAGGGCGTAATATAAATCACAATTAATGGCTTAGAATGCAGATCCTCTATCTCATACTCAATCCTAGGTTGTAAACACCTGAGTATTACAACCACCCATTTAAATCTATCTTGGGTGAGACTGCGCAGTGCATTCTATGTGTTGCGTTGCCTTTTAGTTTACCAGAAGGGCCGATAGTCTTAGTCTTTGTCGGTACCCATATAGATATGAACCATGGGTCTACGGCGCAGGTAGTAGAGAGAAGTCATTCAGCTAAGAACCAACAAATGGTTCTGTTGCCATTGTAAGAGGAACAAGAGAGGACTGAGTAGTTGATATAGAATGCATGAGAACAGAATGAGAGAACCTAGAAGACCGTTAAGCCACTAGAAGGGAATGTTGAGACCGTGGAACCCCAAGGCTAGTTGAGAACTAAAGAACTAGAGTTTTCCCAGAAGGATAATAAAAACCCTAGACTCACACCCTACAAATATCTAGATAAATAAATGTTTACTTATTTACACGAAGTCTTTTTCTGTGATTTTCCCCACCTACTGCAGGAGTGGATACAAAGGTTGAAAGATAACCACACGACGAACCGGATCCGAAAACTAGATTGGACCCCAGTATAGATTGAGCAGTTACAACAGGTGAACAACAAATTTACTCGCGCAGTCGACTTCTGGCTTGATAGTATTGTGACAAGCTTCATCACAGAGTTTGCAGTTGACACAGCGAAGTCATACAGTGCGGCAAAGAAGGAATTTCTATGCGGACCCCGTGGAAGGTACATTCGATCACTGTATACTTCTATTAAAATATTGTTATATAACAAAGGTGTAATGACAATGGAAGAAGACATCTAGACTTCCCTGTGTGCATGGGGGAAGGGGGGAAGCACTGACAGAGGAAGGATAAATGGATGAAGGTGAGGCTAAAGGCAAGAAGGAGGAGAAATTCTTGGACCCGATCTTGATGGATGACGACCAGCTTAAGTGGATCTTGGCATCACCAGGAATGAAACGTAGCGAAGTACCCTACCAATATAAGGTGAATACCAAGAAAAGAGTCATAGCTGCGAGGGAGGTCTTGGCAAGTGATGAAGAAGAGGTAGAGGATCTTCGTGTTGTGGAGAAGATTGAACAAATCTTGCGTGCAACCTATGAGAGGAAAACAAGAGGCCCAAGAACATGAGGAGAAGATAGCCATCCTTTCCATATTAATGTCAGTGTGTAACCCATAAACCCATGTGCGAATAATACACTAAAGAGAACACCATCGTTTAGACAATCGAAGTTCGGAGGAAGTCTGATAGCAAGAAGTACATCTACCATAGGAGCAACAGCTGGAGGAGCTAGTTCAGGCAACACTAGTCAAGTATATACACCGTGCAACAGAGATAGCAATTCATTGTTTAGAATGGCAGGACACGACCCCATGATCTGATTACTAGAATTATGAGGAGAAGCATAAGAGGACCCTGAGAATCATTTGTTCATTCATGCAAAGATATGGGAGGCAAAACAAATCACGAATAAAGATACCAAACTTGCACAACTAACGATCACGGTGAGAGACCGTGCACTAGACTGGTACATGAGTTTAGACACGAACAGTGCCCCTGGGATGACGAGGACACTGGAAGACATTAATAAGCTACTAATTAATGAATTCCAAAAGCCGAGCTCAGAGGATCAGTACATGAACAAAATGATCGAGATCAGACAGAAACTAGGAGAGTCTATATGGGAGATTGTCCAGAGATTCAATCGATTGAAGGGGAAGTTAAAATACCTTATGACCGAGATGCAGCATCGACATCTATTTTTCAACACACTACTCCCACACCTAAAATATCCCTTATGACAACATAAGTTTCAGACGCAGGTCGAGGCTCTACAAGCAGCCTTGCAGCTTGAAGAGAACCAGTACCAACAGACAAACCCAGCTATTGAAGAATTGAAGGAGGATTTGAAGAACCTAACATTTTAGTTGAATCAAAACAAGAACAAGGACAAATAGGAAGTTGTTTGGTGCACCACATGCAGGATGAAAGGACACCATAAGAACGAATGTCCAACATTCTCACAGTATATGGAAACAGGAATGCCAAACCCGCTACCACAGGGAGGATTATGGTGTGAGATATGAAAGAAACCGAGTCAAGATCCTTATCACTACATGATGATGCAGAAGTACTAGAAAATTCCAAAGAATTATTACTACACCTTTTGAAAGTCAGTAGGCCAGGATGACAAAGATTGCAGAACCATGGAGTTGATGTGGGAGAGAACATCGGATGCCTACAGAGTACAGGTCAAAATGATGACTGGGCAAGCAGCACCATAGTTTAATCAAGCCCTAGCTCCAGAAGGTACTCTGCATAGGATTATGGTGGCCAACCATTCACAGAGACTCAAAAGATTATTGTCAGAGATGCGATGTCTGTCAAAGGGTAGGCAAACCCAACAGAAGGGAAGAGATGTCGCTACGACCACAAGTGACATTACAAGCATTTGATAATTGGGCAATAGACTTTGTGGGACCGATTAACCCACCAGCCAAGAGAACAGGGGAAAGATACATCATCACCACAACGGAATACCTAACAAGATGGGCAGAAGCCGCACCAGTAAAAGACTGAAGCGCAGAGACCGCTGCACACTTCTTATTCGAACAAGTAATTACTAGGTTTGGATGCCCAAGAGTTTTGATGAATGACCAAGGAATGCATTTCAAATATAGCACCATCCACGTGATGCTTGAATAATTTGAAGTTCACCACCAGAGAAGTACACCGTATCATCCACAGGCGAATGACACAGCAAAGGCCTTTAACAAAATTCTAGAGAACACACTGATAAAGATCTGTAATGTCAACAGAGACAACTGGGACCTTAAAGTACCAATAGTATTATGGGCATATAGGACGACATGAACAAATTTGACAGGGCACACACCTTTCAAACCCATCTACGACCAAGAAGTCGTAGTGCCATTAGAATTTTTATTACCCAGCTTACGCGTAGCCGCTATCACACAGATGACAGAACGTGACGCAATACAGGAAAGACTGAATCAACTGTTAGTAATGGAGGAAGATGGAATCCTGGCAGGATTCCATCAACAAGTGCAGAAGGCCAGAGACAAAGCATGTCACGATCGACACATTAAGAAGAAGACTTTCAAAGAAGGAGATCTAGTATTGCTCTATGAAAACAAGTTGTTTCAGTAGCCAAGAAAGCTGAGAATGCATTGACTAGGACCATACAAGGTCAAATATGTAACAAACAGTGGAGTTGTACAGTTAAGAGATTTAGTATGCACAAAACTCAGAGGAATGATCAATGGGAGCCGACTGAAGTTGTACAAGGACAGTTGACCACCCACCGCGCAGTAAAAAAAAAATCCACGGGATGCTCAAAACACGAATGCAATTAAGGCGAGAGAAACAGTTACATGCCTAAGAAAAATAAGTGGGAACCAAAAATTCGACAAAAGTAAGATGATAGGACAACACTAAGCAGAATTAAGGCATGACAAGGACTGATGGAACGTCACACTTAACACATCGACTGGAAACAGCAAGAAAGGCGTAATGGCAAGTACGAAATTGTCGTAGATGTATTGAACCCATAGTTATGGTGAATTAATCGCATCATGGAGGAAGCGTCTATGATAAGGTTCATGACAATTCCATACAACACGCGAGTAGGGAAGCAACTTGTCTATTCGCGAAAGGAGAACAGAGAGAGAGAGAAACAATAGCTCAAACAACCAGAGCGAGACCATAGAGCTCACCACAGTCTTTTAAAGTCAACAGACATTCCACACTCACCGTTATGGCACCACCAAAGTTTGTCGAACCAAGTCAGACCACCAGACCGACCAGAGTTCAAATTAGGTCATGAGGACCGCTGGAAGAAAACGAGCAGCAACAACCGGAGATCGTTGATATTGATGAGATCCCATACCTAGAGATCCCACCGGTGAACTCTACACCGATACTGGAGGAGATTCAGTAGCCACAAGCAGAGGCCATGGAAGAGGACACGTAAGCAGAGGCGCAGGAACCTAAAAATGAGGAAGCGAAACCCCAACAGGAAGTACAACCAGAAAGCATTGAACCAGTCGTGAAAGGTAACAATACAACACATAATCAAGAATCAGAAGGGAAACAAGACAAGGTGCAGGTATCCAGCCTAGGTCAACCAACAGAAGAAACCACGGGAACCACCTCGGCTTGGACAAAATGGCTTATAGAGAAGCAACCAGGAATTGTTGGAACTTCATACCAACCACCATAGTTGGAAGACAAAGTTCTAATACCGAGCTCACCTTGCAAGAAACAGGCAGCAGAAATCGTGCTACCACGCATATCAGAGGGAGTACAGGTAGAGTCGCAGCTACTGGGTCACATTGGGAAGCTCAAATATTCTGACCATGAAGTCTCAAATGACACCAAGTACCCATAACTTGCGCCAAGGGTTTTTATGTAGAACATAGTGGTCAACCAACTTGGGGAAATGGTTAGCCAGCCACACCAGTGGACAGTTGGACTGGACCAAACAAGCATTTTAGGATTGTTGAAACTCCCACACTTTGGCAGAGGCTAGTATGCGACAACATCCGTTAAGCAGTTGTTAGTAGTTACGCATGGAGGGGATATCTGGTTGGACAGACCCGTCCCCATAACAATTGATCTTATAGCGCAGATAACAAGACTACCCAACCGGGGTATGGATCCCATGCTGATTCTGGACGATAAATCCAAGAAAAAAGTGTTAGTAGAGGAAATGAATAAAAAATATGCCATTGCTACAGGGACAAGAGGAATTATAATCAAGCAGATCAACAATGCAGCAACACAATTGGGTTCAAAGATCTTAGCCTATAAGTTGCTAAGAAAATGTTGCAAAGACGAAGTACCGGAAGGAGTCATCGCAATTGCAGCTCAATGCGCAGAAGACACCTTCATGAGTTGGGTGCCTTATCTGCTGAACTTGTTCCAAGTGGACTGCAAGGACGCACAGGAACTTGGTACAAAGTTTCATTACTCATGGTTTCTTACCCTTATAGCCTTCATGGGATGGCGGGAACCAGAGTATGTAGTTTTTTCTACTAGACCACAACCAGTGGGAGCGAGATATCGAGTTCTAAGATCAGGGCCACAGGATAGACAGAAGAGGGACAATGGAATCATCTTTGAAGCATACCTATGGGACATGCAGGAATTTATTAGTCGGTCATGGAGAATAACACCGGAAGCTGTCGCGCGATATGGGAATATCACTAACTTATGGGCTACACGTCAAGCCATGTGGATACAACCCAGACAGGATTCAGATAATTAGTGGCTACCAATGTGCTACCAAAGCACGGAAGGTGATATAGACATGGTCATCAGTGAATGGCCTGACAAATGGAGGATCCCATCCATTCCCCGGGAAGTACTGGAAGGACCCTCAGAACGAGAAGCAGTGTAGGCAGAAACAAAACCTCCACAAATCCCAATGCCCAAGAAACCAAGGATGAGCCAAAACAAACCGACTCAGGAAAACGAAGGGTCAAAGCAAACAGGAACCCAGAAGGGGTAGAAAGAAACCAACGAACATCCAAAACAAGCTACGGGAGCGCATGCGACAACCCCAAACCCCACCACACAGGAGCAAGGGGGAACTAAGAGAATGGTTGTACAGGCTGCAGGCGTGCACAAGTAATCAAAGGCACAACGAACATCACTGAACTATATGATCACAGAGGATGACAGATAAATGATCACTAGAATGGTACAGGATTGTCTCACATAAGACTTCGACCACACAACACATCATAGGGATAATCTGCAAAAAGAGATGGCAGAAATAAGACAGCTCCTCAGGACACTCAGAGAGGCCTAGAGAGCCAGTAGCAGTAGAGGAATAGATTCATCTACAACAAAAACCAATGAGAGAGTGGAGGTTGAAGAAAGAGACCTAGCCCTCTCCATGCCACACGCAAACGCAACGGTTCACATAATACCAAGCATGCTATGAATGGATGAAATCATCGGACAAACACCACTGAAGGATTTGGACCACATCCAATTGGTCCTGACATGGATGCCATCAAGGGAATTACACAAATTGTAGGTTAGCGTCAACCACGAGATGTAGTCTCAGGCACATAAAAACTTAGTCAATCTACAGAAAGCAACAAAGCAGCGAGAAGCGCTGGAAAAAGAGTATGAGAAGGTGAAATCCAAAACTCAGGAGGATACAGAATGCAAGAATGAATTAGAATGCAGAGTGGGAGAAATTTTTGGGAAACTTCCAAACACGACACAAGAAAATGAACTCCCGACCACAAAAAAGATCGACCAGATTGCGCAGGAAATTGCTCGATACCAAAAGGAGATTGGGGATCTCCGAGAACAACTAACACCAACAACTCCACCAGCAGTAAAGGAGCAGAGGAGACAGGCAACAACAACCCAAATACAGGAGATGGAGAAGAAGGTTAGCACAACAGTTGACTTGCTCGACAAAGCAACACAACTTTGGATGAGACTAGAGGAGGACCCACAGGATCAACACAAGGACAAGGAAGAGAAGAGGATCAATACAGTGATCCAAGAACTCAAACAGAGGCAAAAGACTATAGAAATCCCATAATGCATCAAGGGGACGCAAGAGTTGAAGAATATGCAGGCAGAACTTATCACTGGGCAGACACAAAAACAAGAGCGGCAGGCTCAAATAGAACCATTACAGGAATAGGTAGCAGAAGTACTCGCACAAGTAGAAGAAGATAGAACACAGATGACACAGACTCAGGCAGAAGCAGATAGAAAACAGATGGCACAGACTTAGGAAAAAGCAGATAGAACACAGATGGCACGGACTCAGGTAGAATGCGTCGGACTACTGAGCGATAAAGTGGTCATTCAGGTAGTGGATACCATTAAGGTAAAGACCGCGCAAGCACTGACAAAAGCAACAGAGCTAAAGGAAAAATTCCAAATGATCATTGAAGAGATCAAGGAAGCTCATAAATATTAGGTGACTTAGGACGAATCACATGTAAGTTTTGGGGGCCTATTGGCAGTAGGACAAAGTGGGGAAGAAAGCGTGCACAAAGAAGAATGACAGCTGGAAGAGAAATCGTGGGAAATAAAGCGTGCAGGAGGAAAGAGACAACTAGCAAGAAGCACAACACGAGCGCATCTAAGAAGGAGGTGACAACTAGAAGGAAGAAAACACACACATGCAAAGAAGGAAGACCTAACGACAATAGTTTTTAGGGTTTTTGTAGTGTTTTTGTAATATTTTTTTGTAAATGGTTGAAGAGCCCATTAGATAGAAATATAGATACACAGGTATCATAGAGAGGTTCATTGGAGTTCGGAAGAAGTTTGGTTCACTACCTTTGTAGAGTCTGATTATCTTTATGTAATGTTTTTTTGATTAGAGAACTATTTTGGTAAGCAATTGAGCTAAGAGGAAGAGAAGAGGTGGATTCTGAGGATTAGATCGCAGGCTGTGGAGCCTGGTGTGATCTAGTTCGCCTCACAGAGATCCTACCCATCTGAGGAAAATTGTAAGCGTGAGGTGCAAGAATTACAGAACTGCCATAATAAGAGAGCCAAGAGCCGAAGCTTTGTGGACATAGCCCAGGAGGGGGTAAACCACGGTAATACCTTTGTAATGTGATGAATGCATGCATACCTTTGTCATACCCTTAGTAGTTAGATGTTGTGTGAAATGAATGAATGAATGAGTTATTATATTGCTGAGTAATTTTTGTTGAGTTATCAAGAATAGAGGCCACAAAGTTAAAGTAGTAAACAGAATAACAGTAGGGCGTAATATAAATCACAATTAATGTCTTAGAATGCATATCCTCTATCTCATACTCAATCCTAGGCTGCAAACACTTGAGTATTACAACCACCCATTTAAAGCTATCTCGGGTGAGACTGTGCAGTGCATTTTTTTGTGTTGTGTTGCCTTCTGGTTTACCAAAAGGGTCGATAGTTTTAGGCTTTGTTGGTACCCTTATAGATATGAACCCTGGGTCTATGGCACAGGTAGTAGAGAGAAGTCGTTCAGCTAAGAATCAACAGGTACTCATGAAGATGAGTCCATACATTGTCTTACATGTTAATGACCCCATGTCTATAAGTAAACCCATGACCACCTCACATTCATTACATATATCTAATTTGTTCTTCTAGGAAATATATCTCTACTTAGGTATTGGCACACCTAATTGGTTCCTTTGATGGCCCTCCCATACTTAAAATTTCCAAATTAAATAAAGTCTTGGGCTTGTGTGTAGTTTGAAGGGGATACCAAATGAGATTTGATCATTTGGATTTTGTATTACTTGATGGCTTACTTTATATTCTTCTTAGGAATATTCTAGCTTATGATTGTTGGTTCTACTTGATTCCATAGTTTTGATTAACTTGAGTGCACCCGACATGGTGTTTGGAGAATTTTTTAGTACTTTCACCCCAGGACGTTGTGTACATTGGTACAAGATACAACACATGTGATGTAAAGTGTTGGGTTATCTAGTGATTGACCCCTTCAGATACTTCCTGTAACACCTCCTGGACCCTGGAAAATGGTCCAATGAGCTCTCATTTGATGGATATGGTTATTATGGTAGATAGATAGCCATAAATCCCACACCTTGGATAGTGCACCCCATACCTTATTAGGATTTTGACAGAGGATGTTGCATCTGTTTATTCTTAGACACCACTCAAAGAGGTGATGCATGATCATTCCACCTAGACACTAGACTTCCTCACATTGGATGCTAGTCTATTGATGATGATGTCATGTGTTAGGGTTTGTTGTTGATGATGAGGGTTGCTTGCCATTAGACACCACTTGATGACTTGAGATGTGACATGGCACTTGATGAGGATATTCCACCTTGCTTTCACCATGTGACGATGACACATGGAATGTGGAGGCTCTCTTCACCCTTTGGGAGGTTGGTGTCACCACACATGTGACCCTATTGTGGTGTATTTGCATGTATTATCATTTTTAGAGGTTATTTGAGGGATCATCCCCAGTTGTATCATGGATTATTGTCATTTTACTTCATTTTTGTGGACATTAGCACTTTGTTACCTCATATAAATAGAGGGAGCACTCACTTTATCAAATCACCATGCTCACACTTGTCTTTTCCTCTCTTTTATTTTTCTTGGAGTACTTGCGTTCACTTTTGGATGGAGGATCTTTATTGGATGTTTTTCTCTTGTTTGATGGATGAATGTTGAGCTAGGGTTTCCTCATGCATAGAAATTGACCTAGTAAGTGTTCTTCTTCAAGTTTTATGCTTGTTTATGGTGTATTATGGTGGATGCTCTACTAGATGATTAATTGTTTCATGTTACCTTGTATGCTAGAAACCCTAGGAAGGATTAAGATTGTTTATCCCCCTCCATACCTTCATTTACCTTAATTTGTTGAAGCATTTAAGACTTAGTCTAGGGATTAAGAGTTTTTATCTCCCTAGGGTTTTGTTTTAGCTAGTTCAATTTCTAGGGATTACGATTGTTTACCCAGCTAGGGTTGACCTAGTTCAATTGAGATCTTGTTTCTAGATGTTAGAGAAGAAAATGACATCTAGGGTTTATGATGGTATAAATCCTAGGGTTTGTTTTCAATAATTTGGGTTTGGTTCTATGATGGTATAGCTCCAAGTTTTTATCTTCACACCCCTCTCTTTCAATTAACAACCTTCTTTGTGTTTGCCTTGACTCCATTTTCCCAAGGAAAGAGAAAAAACAGAACTAGTCTATTCATCCACAAGTGTTTGCATGATTGAGATTTTTGTGGTGAGAGTTTTCTTTAGATAGATTCAGAATATCCACAAGTGTTTGCATACTCACACAAACTCTCTCTCTTTCAAATCAACTTAATCATTGAATACCTAACCTCATTTTCATACTAACTCTAACTTAACATTTGGCAAACAAAGTGTATTTATTGCTCTGTCATAAAAGGTTTGCTACAATCATTAGGGCTTGATATCATTGTTGAATACTTAATATTATGGCTAAAATAACTTGGAATTGTTGTATAGCAATTGGATATTGTTATAATTGATGAAGGCTAAATTCTAAGATGTAATTACTAATTTTCTAGGCTGATTTTCTTGTTGTTGTTGCACATTACTTGTTGCTGATATACACTGGTTTACTGCTGCAATTTTGCAACAACGCTTAGTTTTTTTCATATCTAGTGTTTGAAGGTGATTGGTAGGTGATATAACTTGGTAATTGACTATTATATGCATTGGAATGTTTCTTGTCTCGCAAAGGTTAACCAATT
>JZKD02S1750193.1:527349-551827 GCA_000966675.3 Picea glauca
ATTGCAATCTAAATCTAAGAAAGAAATTGCATAACATAAACTAAACTAGCTCTATCTTAATAATTCAAATTGCAAAAAGGAAAAATACTCATAAACATAATTTAAAGACTATTTTAGCATATGACAAGAAAGCAAATAAGCAACTAAATGACGAATTAAATAAATAAAACTAAATGGACACTAGATCAGCAAACTAGAATTGAAAACTAAAGACTAATGACTATCCATCCACCGAAACCTCGTTAAAGAAAACATAAACTCAAATTTATGTTCTATTCTATTTCAAACTCTGTTTTAAATTAGATTCTACAATCATAAATCAAAGCATAATCTAACATGTAAATGCATGTGGGGTTAGTGTATGAGTTTGCAAACTCGTTCCTAATTATAAAATCAATGCATATTAACAAAAATCCTCCATACTAACCTGCAAAAGAGAATAAAAATAGTTAAACTACAACAACAAATTAAACAAATGAAGGAACAGTTCTTGTACAGGAAATAAAGAGACATATAAGCTATGAAATGCATAAATAACACAGAGAACAGTTACCAGACTGTTGGTGGCCCCCCCAACAAGTCGTGGTCACCTCTCAAACACACACCACGAACTCAGCAAAATGATTTCACCATAAAAACTTGAAAAACGCAGTCTTATACAATTTTGGCAATTGAAAAATGCAAAAACAAAAGAAAACGTTTTTATCTCTATCCTCTACTTTGTCTATTGCTCCTTAGCTATTGCATGACCACCACGGTGGTATTTATAAGATTTACAGACAAATTGGTCGACCACAGGAGGTTCAAACCGCTTCTAAAATTGGTAAATTTCATTAATGGTGCCCTAGCTGCCGAAACTAAGTGAGCCAATAATCTCCTTCTTTGGACAATTGAAATTGAGTTGTCTTGAGCTTAGTATCTGGAGGGGGCGATCATGAAGAAAACTCATGTTCCCGATTTTTCCATCACTGGTCGCCAATGCCATAATCGTCAACTCGCCTTGCATTTTTGTGCAATACTGAGTGTCAAAACGAGTGTCGGATCGAGTGCCGGATTAAGTGCCAGAACTAGAAACGTGGTGTGTTTTGCCTTGTAGCAGCAGAAAACACGAATTAACTTTTGTAAATCATAGAACATGATGAATTACACTTGATTTAATCATTAAACATGAATTACACGTATCTTATGCCGATCATACTATTTTATCATCAAATTCTCCAAAAAGATCCTTCAAAAAGATGAAAAACACATATATACATATGGAAAAAGTGTACAATAACCATCATGAAAATGATCATATCTCGGGCCCAACATTAACCCCACAGCTAAGATATTGCAGGTCCAACTGCAAACAAAAAAGAAATTTCCATTTATGACTAAACTTGCAAAGGAGGGGGTGGATTAGCTTTAGAAGCTTCTACCTCTTTCCCGGGGGATTTTTGACTTAGGCTTTTTGTGATGTTTCAATTGCATCCAGAGACTATTATTGGTGAAAGTTAATATCATCAACCTAATGCTGTAGAGAATTCATCTTGGCTTGTAGGACAACACTATCATGGCGTAAATGACAACTCAATGTTTCATGCTCTCTAAGTTTGAACTGGAGGGTTTGGAGTTTTTGGAGGCTACTGATGACATGTGAGGAAGCCTTGCAATGTATATTATACCTTTTATCCTTTAAACCATGCAAAACAACAATTTTACCTCTGCAAAACTAGATCCAAAAGTGACTTTCCATAAACGCAACAATTATGGCCTGACGAATTTCTAAAAAATAGGTATCAAAGTAAAACCTGTAACTACAAGAAAGTAAAACCTGTGTAAAAACGGAGAGAGGAATTTGTTTTTGAATATGTTCTTGACAGAAACCTCTCTTGGTTTTCAAAAATTCACTTTCAGTTGTTAGGAAACCATGAAAATAAAACATGTATAAAATAGGATAAACAGAGTATTTTATTTCCTGAAAAACTAAGCCTCTAAGAGAATTGAATATATACAAAAAAATAATGTATATTTAGAAACTGAGAGAGGTTATCGTTTTTCAATATATCCTTGGTAAAATCATCTCCTGGTTTCCAAAACTTCACTTTCAGTTTTTAGGAAAACACAAAACAAAAATATGACTAAAAGAGGAAAAACAGAGTGTTTTATTTTCTTAAAGTATAGGCCTCTAAGATGATAGAATATATCACAAAACATAAAGTATATTTAAAAAATGAGAGAGGTTATTGTATTTTGGTATGTTATGAACAAAAACCTCTTTCGGGTTTCAAAATTACTTTTCCATTTGTTCATAATCACAGCTTGAAGTTGGTTACTCAAAACTTGCAGAAGCGGAGCGTGCTCTTAGCAGAAACGCAGCGTGGTATGTGATAGGAATTTTGGAGGCCTTCCCAGATGAATTTTGGGCTGAAAGTGGTATGGATGGAAATTTATGATGTCGGATACACAATGGAACCAACAATAACTTCAAATTCCTTCTCCAAACCTCTGAAACACGGACTTGAAGTCAAACTGTCCAAATGTGCAGAAAACTCTCCTATAGCGACTGTATTTGGGGAATTTCTCTCAAATGATAAAACATGTGCATAAACTGAATGAGGTTTTTGTTTCTTGGTCTATTATTGACAAAAAAATCTTTCACTTTTGTCAAATTCATCTTCCTAAATTCAGAAACAAGTTTTGAAGTAGAACTTTGACGAAGACAATTATCTGAAAATTTATGACAAGGAATGTTGATATGACCACGATGAAGATTTATGACCTTGGATGAGTAGAGGGAGTAGTATTTACACCTAAACACACCAATAAAAATTTTACAACCAAGATATGTCAAATTGTATTTGAGAATTTTATTTTGAAAACATAACAATTTGACCTAATAATCCTATCAATCACATGAAAGAGTAAATTTGATCACTAGTGACTGACAGAACTGACAAATACTAACAAAAGGCTTGGTTTGTACTGGTAGGCATGGTGAACATGAGAATTTTTATTGTCTGTCATTAATATGTAACAATTCAAACAACTGATCCTCTTTTCATATGTTTGGAATACAGATGACAATAAGTATTTAGCAGTTGTAATCGTTCTGTATTTGTCACAAAGAGTAGTTAAGTATAAGCAGTCTTCTATAGAATAAACATAAAAATGCACAAGAGATTATAAAATGCACAATGATGTCAACAGTATATAATTTAGCATACCAATACAAACAACTATTGATATAATATCCCAAGACTTTGCAAAAAGACAGTATGACGGAATTTTGACAGAAATCCTACTCCATCTTCTTATGGGTTTGCTATACAAATGGGCAATGCTTAGAATTTTTAGCTCAGGAAAACTCCCCCTAGACCAAAGATATGGAACGTACTCGTGCCATGAATTAGCAATAGGCTTCTTTAACTGATCAGGCTGCAGGGGTATCAACAAGTTTCTTCGATAAAGGAATAGCTTGAGCATGAGGGTTTGGGTGGAGTAACCGTCCCTAGATCAAGAGTCTTCTTGCTAGTCTTGATTGTAAGATGAGGGTTTTCAAATTGGTAAATGAACTCATCCCATGTTTTCTCCTATTTTTCTAACTCGGCTAAGACAAGTATTTTGATAAGGCCGTGGTGAAATAGTTTTTTATGGGGATTGGTTACATGTTTCCTCACTTGGGAAGACATCTTCTCAATACTATTGAAGAAGTAAAAGGGAAAGTTACAATGTCTTATTGAACTTAAAGTGAGCTAATAATCAAAATTGGCAGGCTTTAAAGATGGAATATCTACCTTCACATGTAATCAAGATGGTGATGACTATGAGAGGGTTGATTAGCTCTTCTTTTATCCACTCCTTGGAGTATCCCTTAGCTCCAAAGATGTTCAGAAATGCGGTTTTGAAAACATTGTTATAGCTTTCTCTTGGCAACTGGTGATGTTTAAATCAACGGTCTCCAACTCTTGGGAGATTTGTGGCTGAGGCAATTGATTCCTCAAAGGCCACAAACAAATTCAATAGGAGTTGAGGCAGGCTAAGAGTGTTCCATTGTTGTTAATTTTTCCACCATGCTCACTCAATCCACTTGCATAGAACATGTAATGTCAAAACCTACAATGGATAGGTTATAGCAAGCATAAAACATGTATTGTCAAACCTACAATATGCATGATGTAATGGAAGATAAACCGATAAAGAGTGGTTTGTTAAGTGTGTGTTCAGTAGTTTATAGCACACATGAGTTAAGCATTTCAAAAATAACATGACTATTAATGTAATAACCTATATCATGGTAATAATACAAAAATTATTGAAAAGAATTATTTCTCTAGGCAATAATCATTTGTCATCCCATGAACCCCTCCCCCACACCTAAGTATTGTGACACCTCACAATCAAAAGTATAGGAAACTAGTCAATATCACCCAATAGCCGAAGATTTATTGAATGTCAAGTGTAGAAATAAATTTCACAAATTGTTCTGACGAGACAATTAGGAGATGGCCCCACCTATAGGATAAGAGATCCTATATATAGATAAGAAGAGGTAGGCAAGAGAGTTTCAAGATAGTCTTAGAGTTATTTCCCAATGGATTTTTTATGGATTTCAATAACCTTAGCTTAACCACACATACTTCATGTCATCTTTGTCTGCAAGTAATGTCGTACATCAGGACAAGTTAAAATTTATTATTTATTTTTTTGTTAGATTACCATCCTCGCTAGGTAGAATGCCCTGCTGCCAGACAACCTGTTCAGTAATCCGGCGGGCTTACTTAGTCATACCACAGGTCGGTACCCACTGCCAGCAGACCTGTTCAGTATCCCGACGGGTTAGCCTCCTAAACCCTCAGAGACTGGCCCTCCATCTTTTTAAAATTTTAGTATAAGATTGCTTTATGCAAGAAGATGGGGGGACAGCTCTGAAAACAACTTTTTCTTTCTCTTTTTTTTTTTAATTGGGATGGTATTTGTGTTAGAGGATGACTTTCTGTTATATTATTAGTCATTTTCCCGATGTAAGGGGTACTTAAGCGGACGTGGCCTATCTAAAGATATGATATAATCAAGTTATTTAGTGTGTAGTGGATGGTTCCATTGAGAAAGAATAGAAAGGCATCTCTAGTCTCAACTCACTTTCTTCTTTTGTAATTATTGTGATGTTTCCATGACTAACTGCTAATTAGACCTCCTTTTTACTCTTTGATAAATACACTTGACTCACTGAATCAGGTTTCTTGGAAAAACTGTACGAGAGACCTCTAGGTTCGATGGTTACGGTGTCACTTCCTTATATAGTGGTGAAGGTTTTCAAGAGAAATTGCTTCTTAATATGCCTTGAGAACAAGAATATGAAAATCTTTGCAAAAACATGGCTAACTACAACAAGTCATTATTCATTTGATGCTTAGCAGACAACAAGGTCCAAGTGTAACAATGTTTTTGAAGAAAATCCTTCTTTTCTATTTCCTTGGAATTGTCTACCCTTAGTGATATAAATACCTACAAAGATCTCTAAAACTCTTTGCAAAATCCACACTCTAAAATATAATAAACTAAGGAGATCAATGAGATCAAGTCATAGGAACATGTATCTCATAGTTGTTTTAAAAAAAGAAAATGTAGGATGAGGTTGCATTAGACTTCTAAGCTAAACTAACGACATGCATATTTTATTTACTATCCTACCCTACCTAAAAAGAAAGGGAAAATATTTATTCAAGTGTAAGAACTCTTCCAATGTAACCATATGCGGAGAAAGATAAGAAACATACTCATATCCATATATGAAAAATTTACCGCAGTGATTACCTGGATATGAAGAACCAAGCAACCTACTTGTTTTGGCATCAAAAGGTGTTGAAGAAGGGAATAGTATTATGGCTTGATGACCTCTTGAAACCAAATTTCAATGTAATCTTGATGTTCATCAACAGTAATTTCTATGTTCTCCTTCATCATGCTATGCAGATCCTCTTCTTCTCGATGAGAGATTTCTGAAGTACATGAAGAATCTACTGAGATGGATGTTGAGAACTCCTCAATCTTAGGTCTTAATGATTGCTCTCTATTGGATGTAGTCCATAATTTTTCAGCTTCCTTTGCATTTTGGCAAGGAAAATCATTTTGTAGCTCATAGGACCTTGACTCTTCTAATATTTCCGGAGAGGTAGACAAGTTCTTGGTTGCTGCCAAAATATGTTCTTCTTGAAAAGAAGAAATCTCGGCTGCTGCTAGGATTTGAGAAAGTTCCCTCAAGCTAATGGTTGCTTCTGAGTTCATCTTTCCATTTGATAAAACTTGGTTCACACAAAGATGATGTCCAAAAAGTTAGGATCTCCTGATGGTGGTGTAAAATCAAAGGTTGTATTTTTTGGTTCCGTGGAAGGCTCGAGTGGTCTTGCCCCCTGTCAGAATACTACAACTACCTCAATTTTTTGTTCTATAGTGCTCCCTATTTTAGTCTCGTTTAGGGACTACTTTAGCTCTTTGGGTTTAGCTAGCTCTTGTTTTTCGATATTGTTCTGCGGAGCTTAAGAGTGGAATGTTCCTTCCCCCAAAGAGATCGGAAGGAACCTTATCTGAAAGGTCTGATTTAGATTTAATGTATCTACCTTGTGGGTCTCTAGGCCTATTCATAAAAAGAAATCAAAAACAAAACAAAAAGCTACCATTTGGTTTCTAGGCCAATTCGTGAAAGAAAACAAAAAGAAAAAGAAAAACTACCATTGGGTTTGGGGGAACCTGCTATAGCAGATGTGCAGGTTCTTACCTCTTTTCTTAAACTTCCCCCGCCACCAAGCTAATTCTAAGGTCTAAGGATGAACTATTTCCTAACTACTTTTTACCTTGAGAAAACTCCCCGACAACGACGCCAAAATGTTAGGTGATTTATATGTACTAAAAAAGACACTAAACTACCCTCAATTAAATTGTCAACCCGGGGTAAGTAAACTTAGAGTTGTAGCAAAATATATGCCAAAGGTAAAAGGTTGGTAGGAGTATAGTCTAACTAAGGAAAGCAGCTATGTAAGGCTAATCTACTCAAGAAAACCTATCTAATGAGAAAACCCTACTAAGCAAAATGAGACTAGGTAACCTAAGTACTTTTGGGCCAAGGATCGATGGATGGTTCCTAAGAAAGCGAGTAAAACCCTATGTAAAGAAAACTAGTTCAACAATAAGCAAAAGGAAACCACTAAGCATAATAAGCAAATGACAAAAGCAAACTTCTTTAACTTGCCAACCTACATCCAATGATAAACTACCCTATGAAAGAAACTAATAAGCAAGTAAGCAAAATCACCTATCTAACTTATTAAAGCAAATAAACAAGTAATAAAAGACACCTAACTAACCTACTAAAGCAAAAGACAAGTAAGCAAAGGCAACTAACCAACCTACGAAAGCAAAAGACAAATAAGCAAAGGCAACTAACTACTGCAAGCAAAACTTCTTATTGAAGAACTATCTAGCCTAAGAGGCAAGTGAACTAAATGCCTAATGGAAAACTATTTCTAATTCGTGAAAGGAAATCTAAATACTCAAAGCAATGCATGAAAGGAAATATGTTCTATTGAAAACAATATAGGAAACTATCTCTTCTATGAAAACAAGAAACTATTTTCTAATCTATGAAATTCAAATGCATTCTATACTAATATAAGCAAACTTATTCTATACTAAATTCAATCATTAACTACAACTTGAAATTGCAATCTAAATCTAATAAAGAAATTGCATAACATAAACTAAACTAGCTCTATCTTAATAATTCAAATTGCAAAAAGAAAAACTACTCATAAACAGAATTTAAAGACTATTTCAGCATATGACAAGAAAGCAAATAAGCAACTAAATGACGAATTAAATAAATAAAACTAAATGGAAACTAGATCAGAAAACTAGAATTGAGAACTAAAGACTAATGACTATCCATCCACCGAAACCTCGTTAAAGAAAACATAAACTCAAATTTATGTTCTATTCTATTTCAAACTTTGTTTTAAACTAGATTCTACATTCATAAATCAAAGCATAATCTAACATGTAAATGCATGTGGGGTTAGTGTATGAGTTTTCAAACTAGTTCCTAATTATAAAATCAATGCATATTAACAAAAAGCCTCCATACTAACTTGCAAAAGAGAATCAAAACAGTTAAACTACAACAACAAATTAAACAAATGACGGAACAATTCATGTACAAGAAATAAAGAGACATCTAAGCTATGAAATGCATAAATAACACAAAGAACAGTTACCAGACTTCTGGTGGGCCCCCCAACAAGTCGTGGTCACCTCTCAAACGCACACCACAAGCTCAGCAAAATGATTTCACCATTAAAACTTGAAAAATGAAGTCTTATACAATTCTGGGAATTGAAAAATGCAAAAACAAAATAAAACATTTTTATCTCTATCCTCTACTTTGTCTACTGCTCCTTAGCTATTGTATGACCACCATGGTGGTATTTATAAGATTTACAGACCAAGTGGTCGACCACAAGTGGTTCGAACTGCTTCTAAAATTGGTAAATTTCATTAATGGTGCCCTAACTGAAGAAACTAAGTGAGCCAATAATCGCCTTCTTTGGACAACTGAAATCGAGTTGTCTTGAGCTTGGTTGTTGGAGAGGGTGATCATGAAGAAAACCCATGTGACCGATTTGTCCATCATTGGCTGCCAATGCCATAACCGCCAACTCGCCTTGCATTTTTCTGCAACACTGGGTGCCGGAACGAGTGTCGGATCAAGTGTCTGATCAAGTGTCGGAACTAGAAACATGGTGCGTTTTGCCCTGTAAGAACAGAAAAACATTAATTAACTCTTGGAAATCATAGAACATGATGAATTACACTTGATTTAATCATTAAACATGAATTACACGTACCTTATGTTGATCATACCATTTTATCATCAAATTCCCCAAAAAGATCCTTTAAAAAGATAAAAAAACACATATATACATATGGCAAAAGTGTATAATAATCATCATGAAAATGATCATATCTCGGGCCCAACATTACCCCCACACCTAAGATTTTGCAGGTCCCATTGCAAACAAAAAATAAATTGCCCTTTATGACTAAACTTGCGAAGGACGGGGTGGATTAGCTTTAGAAGCTTCTCCCTCTTGCCCGAGGGATTTTTGACTTCGGTTTTTTGTGATGTTTCAATTGTATCCAGAGACTATTATTGGTGACAATTAATATCATCAACCTAACACTGTAGAGAATTCATCTTGGCTTGTAGGACAACACTATCATGACGTAAATGACAACTCAATGTTTCATGCTCTCTAAGTTTGAACTGGAGGGTTTGGAGTTTTTGGAGGCTACTGATGACATGTGATGAAACCTTGCAATGTATATTATACACTTTATCCTTTAAACCATGCAAAACAACAATTTTACCTCTGCAAAATTAGTTCCAAAAGTGACTTCCCATAAACGCAACAATTATGGCCTAGCGAATTTCTTAAAAATAGGAATCAAAGTGACACCTGTAACTACACGAAAGTAAAACCTGTGTACAAATGGAGAGATTTTTTTGTTTTTTAATATGTTCTTGACAAAAACCTCTCTTGGTTTTCAAAAATTCACTTCCAGTTGTTAGGAAACCATGAAACGAAAACATGTATAAAACAGGAAAAACAGAGTATTTTATTTTTTAAAAAACTAGGCCTCTAAGAGAATTGAATATATACAAAACCATAATGTATATTTAGAAACTGAGAGAGGTTATTGTTTTTCAATATTTCCTTTGTAAAAACATCTCTTTGTTTCCAAAAATTCACTTCCAGTTGTTAGTAAAACACAAAACGAAAATATGACTAAAAGAGGAAAAATAGAGTGTTTTATTTTCTGAAAGTATAGGCCTCTAAGATGATAGAATATATCGCAAACCATAAAGTATATTCAAAACCTGAGAGAGGTTATTGTATTTTGGTATGTTATGAACAAAAAAATCTTCCGGGTTTCAAAATCACTTTCCCATTTGTTTCGAATCCCAGCTTGAAGTTGGTTACTCAAAACTTGTAGAAGCACAGTGTGCTCTTAGCAGAAACACAACATGGTCTTTGATAGAGATTTTGGAGGCCTTCCCAGAGGAATTTTGGGCTGAAAGTGGTATGGGTGGAAATTTTATGATGTCGGATACACAATGGAACCAACAAGAACTTCAAATTCATTCTCCAAACCTATGAAACACGGACTTGAAGTCAAATTGTCCAAATGTGCAGAAAGCCCTCCTATAGCGACTGTATTTGGGGAATTTATCTCAAATGATAAAACATGTGCATAAAATAAAGGAGGTTTTTGTTTCTTGGTCTATTATTGACAAAAACCTCTTTCACTTTTGTCAAATTCATCTTATTTAATTTAGAAACAAATTTTGAAGTAGAACTTTGACGAAGACAATTATTTGAAAATTTATGACAAGGAATGATGATATGACCACGATGAAGATTTATGACCTTGGATGAGTGGAGGGAGTAGAATTGACACCTAGACACACCAATGAAAATTTTACAACCAAGATATGTCAAATTGTATTTGAGAATTTTATTTTGAAAACATAACAATTTGACCTAATAATCCTATCAATCACATGAAAGAGTAAATTTGATCACTGGTGACTGACAGAACTAACAAATACTAACAAAAGGATTGGTTTGTACTGGTAGGCATGGTGAACAGGAGAATTGTTATTGTCTGTCATTAACATGTAACAATTCAAACAATTGATCCTCTTTTCATAATCTTGGAATACAGATGACAGTAAGCATTTAGCAGTTGTAATCGTTCTATATTTGTCACAAAGAGTAGTTAAGTATAAGCAGTCTTTTATAGAATAAATATAAAAATGTGCAGGAGCTTATAAAACGCACAATGATGTCAGCAGTATATAGTTTAGCATACCAATACAAACAACTGCTGATATAATATACCAAGACTTTGTAAAAAGATAGTATGACAGAATTTTGACAGAAATCCTACTTCCTCTTCTCATGGGTTTGTTATACAAATGGGCAATGCTTAGAATTTTTAGCTCGGGAACACTCCCCCTAGACTGAAGATATGGAATGTCCTCGTGCCATGAATTAGAAATAGGTTTCTTTTCCCAATGAGGCTGCAGGGGTATCAACAAGTTTCTTTGATAAAGGAATAGCTTGAGCATGAGGGTTTGGGTGGAGTAACAGTCCCTAGATCAAGAGTCTTCTTGCTAGTCTTGATTGTAAGATGAGGGTTTGCAAATTGGTAAATTAACTCATCCCACGTTTTCTCCTATTTTTCCAACTCGTCTAAGACAAGTAGTTTGATAAGGTCATGGTGAAATAGGTTTTTATGGGGATTGGTTACATGTTTCCTCACTTGGGAAGACATCTTCTCAAAACTCTTGAAGAAGTAAAAGGGAAAGTTACAATGGCTTATTGAACTGAAAGTGAGCTAATAATCGAAATTGATAGGCTTTGAAGATGGAATATCTACCTTCACATGTAATCAAGCTGGTGATGACTATGAGAGGGTTGATTAGCTCCCCTTTTATCCACTCCTTGGTGTATCCCTTAGCTCTAGAGATGTTCGGAAATGTAGTTTTGAAAACCCTGTTATAGCTTTCTCTTAGCAACTAGTGGTGTTTAAATCAGCATTCTCCAACTCTTTGGAGCTTTGTGGCTGAGGCAATTGATTCCTCACAGGCCACAAACATAGTGAATAGGAGTTGAGGTAGGCTAAGAGTGTTCCATTGTTGTTGATTTTTCCACCATGCTCACTCAATCCACTTGCATAGAACATGTAATGTCAAAACCTACAATGGATAGGTTATAGCAAGCATAAAACATATATTTTCAAACCTACAATATGCATCATGTAATGGAAGATAAACTGATAAAGAGTGGTTGGTTAAGTGTGTGCTCAGTAGTTTATAGCACACATGAGTTAATCATTTCAAAAATAACATGACTATCAATGTAATAACCTGTATCATGGTAATAAAACAAAAATTCTTGCAAAGACTTATTTCTCTAGGCAATAATCATTTGTCAGCTCACAAACCCCTCCCCCACAACTAAGTATTGTGACATCTCATAATCAAAAGTATAGGAAACTAGACGATATCCCCCAATAGTCGAAGATTTATAGTATGTCAAGTGTAGAAATAAATTTCACAAATTGTTCTGACGAGACAGTTAGGAGATGGCCCCACCTATAGGATAAGAGATCCTATATATGGATAAGAAGAGGTAGGCAAGAGAGTTTCAAGATAATCTTAGAGCTATTTCCCAATGGAAATTTTATGGATTTCATTAACCTTATCTTAACCACACATACTTCATGTCAGCTTTGTCTGCAAGTAATGTTGTACATTAGGACAAGTTAAAATTTATTATTTATTGTTTTGTTAGATTACCATCCTTGCTAGGTAGAATACCCCGCTGCCAGCAAGCCTGTTCAGTACTCCGGTGGGTTTACCTAGTCATACCACATGCCGCTACTCGTTTCTAGAAGACTTGTTCAGTACCTCGACGGGTTAGCCTCTTAAACCCTCAGAGACTAGCCCTCCATCTTTTTAAAATTTTAGTATAAGATTTCTTTATGCAAGAAGATGGGGGGACAGCTCTAAAAACAACTTTTTCTTTCTCTCTTTTTTTTTAATTGGGATGGTATTTATGTTAGAGGATGACTTTTCGTTATACTATTAGTGATTGTCCCGATGTAAGGGGTACTTAAGCGGACGTGGCCTATCTAAAGATATGATATAATCAAGCTATTTAGTGTGTAGTGGATGGTACCATTGAGAAAGAACAGAAAGGCATCTCTAGGCTCAACTCACTTTCTTCTTTTGTAATTATTGTGATGTTTCCATGACTAACTGCTAATTATACCTCCTTGTTACTCTTTGATAAAGACACTTGACTCACTTAATCAGGTTTCTTGGGAAAACTATACGAGAGACCTCTAGGCTTGATGGTTACAGTGTCACTTCCTTATATAGTGGTGAAGGTTTTCCAGAGCAATTGCTTCTTAATATGCCTTAATAACAAGAAGATGAAAATCTTTGCAAAAACATGGCTAACTACAACAAGTCATTATTCATTTGATGCTTAGAAGACAACAAGGTCCAAGTGTAACAATGTTTTTGAAAAAAATCCCTCTTTTCTATTTCCTTGGAATTGTCTACCCTTGGTGATATAAATACCTACAAAGATCTCTAAAACTCTTTGCAAAATCCACACTCTAAAATATAATAAACTAAGGAGATCAATGAGATCAAGTCATAGGAACATGTATCTCATAGTTCTTTTATTAAAAGAAAATGTAAAATGAGGTTGCATTAGACTTCTAAGCTAAACTAACAACATGCAGCTTTTATTTACTATCCTACCCTACCTAAAAAGAAAGGGGAAATCTTTATTCAAGTGTAAGAACTCTTCCAATGTAACCATGTGCGGAGCAAGATAAGAAACATACTCATATCCATATATGAAAAATTTACCGCAATGATTACGTGGATATGAAGAACCAAGCAACCTACTTGTTTTTGCATCATAAGGTGTTGAAGAAGAGAATAGTATTGTGGCGTGATGGCCTCTTGAAACCAAATTTCAATGTAATCTTGATGCTCATCAACAGTAATTTCTATGCTCTCCTTCATCATGTTATGCAGATCCTCTTCTTCTCGATGATTTATTTCTAAAGTATATGAAGGATCTGTTGAGATGGATGTTGAGAACTGTTGAGATGGATGTAGGAGTATAGTCTAACTAAGGAAAGAAGCTATGTAAGGCTAATCTACTCAAGAAAACCTATCTAATGAGAAAACCCTACTAAGCAAAATGAAACTAGGTAACCTAAGTACATTTGGGGCAAGGATCGATGGATGGTTCCTAAGAAAAAGAGTAAAACCCTATGTAAAGCAAACTAGTTCAACAATAAGCAAAAGCAAACCACTAAGCATAATAAGCAAATGACAAAAGCAAACTTCTTTAACTTTCCAACCTACATCCAATGAGAAACTACCCTATGAAAGCAAATAAATAAGCAAGTAAGCAAAAGCACCTATCTAACCTATTAAAGCAAATAAACAAGTAAGCAAAGACACCTAACTAACCTACTAAAGAAAAAGACAAGTAAGCAAAGGCAACTAACTAACCTATGAAAGCAAAAGACAAATAAGCAAAGGCAAATAACTACTGCAAGCAAAACTTCTCATTGAACAACTATCTAGCCTAAGATGCAAGTGAACTAAATGCCTAATGGAAAACTATTTCTAATGCGTGAAAGGAAATCTAAATGCGCAATGCAATGCATGAAAGGAAATATGTTCTATTGAAAGCAATAAAGGAAACTATCTCTTCTATGAAAACAAGAAACTGTTTTCTAATTTATGAAATTCAAATGCATTCTATACTAATATAAGCAAACTTATGCTATACTAAATTCAGTCATTAACTACAACTTGAAATTGCGATCTAAATCTAAGAAAGAAATTGCATAACATAAACTAAACTAGCTCTATCTTAATAATTCAAATTGCAAAAAGGAAAAATACTCATAAACAGAATTTAAAGACTATTTCAGCATATGACAAGGAAGCAAATAAGCAACTAAATGACAAATTAAATAAATAAAACTAAATGGCAACTAGATCAGAAAACTAGAATTGAAAACTAAAGACTAATGACTATCCATCCACCGAAACCTCGTTAAAGAAAACATAAATGCAAATTTGTGTTCTATTCTATTTCAAACTCTGTTTTAAACTAGATTCTACAATCATCAATCAAAGCATAATCTAACATGTAAATGCATGTGAGGTTAGTGTATGAGTTTGCAAACTCGTTTATAATTATAAAATCAATGCATATTAACAAAAAGCCTCCATACTAACCTGCAAAAGAGAATTAAAACAGATAAACTACAACAACAAATTAAAGAAATGAAGGAACAGTTCATGTACAGGAAATAAAGAGAAATCTAAGCTATGAAATGCATAAATAACACAGAGAACAGTTACCAAACTAGTGGTGGGCCCCCCAGCAATTCGCGGTCACCTGTCAAATGCACACCACGATCTCAGCAAAATGATTTCACCATTAAAACTTGAAAAACACAGTCTTATACAATTATGGCAATTGAAAAATGCAAAAACAAAAGAAAACGTTTTTATCTCTATCCTCTACTTTGTCTACTACTCCTTAGCTATTGTATGACCACCACAGTGGTATTTATAAGATTTACAGACCAAGTGGTCGGCCACAGGAGGTTCGAACCGCTTCTAAAATTGGTAAATTTCTGTTCTAAGACTTTTGCGATTATTGTTTTGTTCAGAGAGAGCTTTTGGATCCATCGCATAGGTTTTATGTTCTTCGACGTTTCGGACCAAACTAGTGTGGTCCATCATTAATGGTGCCCTATCTACCGAAACTGAGTGAGCCAATAATCGCCTTCTTTGGACAACTAAAATCGAGTTGTCTTGAGCTTAGTAGTTGGAGTGGGCTATCATGAAGAAAACCCATGTGCCCGATTTGTCCATCACTGGCTGCAAATTCCATAACCGCCAACTCGCCTTGCGTTTTTGTGCAATACTGGGTGTCGGAACGAGTGTCGGATCGAGTGCCAGATCAAGTGCTGGAACTAGAAACATGGTGCGTGTTTCCCTGTAACATCAGAAAAACATGAATTAACTCTTGGAAATCATAGAACATGATGAATTACACTTGATTTAATCATTAAACATGAATTACATGTACCTTATGTCGATCCTACCATTTTATCATCAAATTTTCCAAAAAGATCCTTCAAAAAGATGAAAAACACATATATACATATGGCAAAAGTGTATAATAGCCGTCATGAAAGTGATCATATCTCGGGCCCAACACAAACCAAGAAACAATGGAATGACATAGCGTTTCTTGAAGGTTTTCCTTTGTATGTCCTGGTTGCTGCAGTCTTGAAGTTCTAGCTCCATCTCCTGCAACCTACTTCCTCCACACAAGAGACAAGACAATACCATTCTACTTCACTTCCTAGTGTTAGAATCCTAGATCTAGCTTGGATTTAACCTAATCTATGAAATAATAAATCAGATATGAACATTCATGCATGAAATACAAACATTCATAGGGGAAAACCAATGATCTATTAATTTAAATGACAGAAGTACATCAACACAATTACCTCTTAATGTAGATGCACTCCTCTTTGCCTCTTGCTCCTTGCTCCTTATCATCTCTTCAAAATTTATAGGCAACCTGAATGCAACTGATGTAGATGGAGAAGCACCTCTAAATTTTGGCAGCATAGATCTGCAAATGATTCTCCCCTCATGCTCAAGATTTATCTTCTTTATATATATTCTTGGAGGAGGCTTGGGAGAACTTCTAGATATTCTAGAGTCCAATGGAGACTTGAATTATGTGAGTTCCAAGGCTCATGCCACAGAGAACCAACCCATCCCTATCTTGTGTCTTCGAAACTCTGTGAATCTACAAGATTAAAGAGGGTGTCGCTTGTTGTGAAATGATGACAAGTGGCATGTCGTTGGTTGTCCCATAGATGACCAACAACAACCCTAAAAAATTGTCTAAATCTTAAGCTAGGGTTGTTTCTTGTCTTACATCTTCTACTGTGTTCCTATCTAACCCTATAGGGTGGAAATTAAGGATATAACAATCATCAATGACAAATAATTTTTTGGTGTTACAACGATTAAGAGAAGAAAAAATGTTTTAATCCTTAGCCATGTGATGAGAATTTTTTGAATCAATAATCCACTCATTTGAAGAACAAGAATTTGAAAAATTGAAAGAAAAAACATAAGTAGAAAGAGAAAAACCTTTTGAGGAATGGGAGGAAGAGTTATCCAACTAGAGTTTGTTTTTATTCATGGCTACTTCAAAGGCTTCCATCTTCTTGAATTAACACAACTCTTCATGACCATGTCACCAACAAAAAATCAATGTTTATTAGACATCTTTCATTTTGGCTTAGCTCATTTATTAGTATTAGGAGTAGGACAAGGCTAAGGGGGGTTCATGCTCTTGTTTTCTTTCATGTGGCAAGGATGTTGCTTCTTAGGATTCTTTGGGCCTTGCTCTCATTGTGCAACTAAGGATTTGTTAGAGGTACCTACAATATTTATCAATCCAAGGTGCAAGGAGTTATCTTGCTCTCTAACTAGAAAATCAAAGAATGTTTCAAAAGAGGGCATTATGTAAGTGCTTTCGGGGAAAATCCCTACACTAGTGGGATATACTACAATGTACCTATGACCTTATATAAGACACCTTTCAGAAAGAATACCAAACTAAGATAAATTAACCAAATTTCACAAGAATAACTAACTTATTGAAAAAGAGAAAAATATGACTTACCAAGATCCAAATTTTTCATGTTGTTCCCAATTGATGGAGTCCTTTCGCTTCTCCCCGAGGGTTTCTCCGCAACCTGCAAAAACCTTGAACAAGTATATATATACATAGAGGTAGGTATAGTAGTAACTACCCATTTATTATATGTAAAATAATGGAAAATGCCAAAGCAATTAGCATTCTATTGAAATGAATGCAAAAATATTACAAATATGAACAATAATAAGACAAGGTACTTCAAAGGAACAAGTTTTATGTATTATTGATGAAAAAGTAGCAAAGTAGTTACAACTTATACATGCTCGATGGGATGTTTCGCTGTCGAAAGAGATCCTAGATTCCTCCAACCCCAACTTCTGCTATAAGGATGTTCTTGGCACTGAAGTCACCACAGGACCAAAGAGGGTAAAGAGACACACTCTTGGCAAGATAAGATTGGTGATCATAGGGGAATTGGAAACAAGGGTTTCCAAGACAAGGAATCAACATCAATAGGGATAAAGTGGGCTTATAGATTCGATGAGAATAGCTAGATGAGTGCTTTCTTGAATGTGCAAAGTATCATTACCTTTCTCCATGAGGCAAATGTTCCTTTTTTGCGGTCTCCAATAAGTTAGAGACAATTGAGTACGGGAAAAATGATCTAGACAACTAACCAATCCTGTAGCTCATCATTAATTTGGGAATAATTATATTTTTTTGAACATTTATTAGAATGTACAGGGGTGTCCCTTAAGTAGTCTACGTGTACATGTGTAGCATAACTGTTAGGGCATGTACATCCTTCAAAATTTAGTTTTTTAGAAGGTCTCAAGGAGGTATGGGGAATAATTTTCTATGAGGAGGATAAGGATTGTTGGAGATACTTCACACACACCTATGATTTATTTTTCCTAAGGTTTTCCCTATGTTTATTAGTCATTATCCAGTCTCCTACATTTTAGGGAGAATATTCATTTTCCTACATTCTAGGGGAATATTTTGTTCAGTTCACACTTCAGTGGGATCAATTGAGTGGAGTCTTGATGAGACATCGGTTCCATCACCATAAAGCATTGGGATCGTCACTGCTAATGCACATTGTCCTTGGGATTATCACCAGAGTGGCACATTATTGATGCCATCAGTCAGTGAACTGAGGACTGAAAGGCTAGTTTACTTACACTAGGTGGCAGTTAACTACTGCAACTTCCAGCGTGTGTCCATATCACTCTATACCACCAATATGACACATTGTCTTATCTTCCATTATGCATTATTTGAGTTATACATAGTATATTATGTGTAAATTATCATTCATTTATTCAGTTAATACAATTCTTGATTCTCTCTCTCTCGTTTCCGTATTTTCTCATTTCTTCTACAAAGTGTGTATTCCCTTTGCTAGCTAGATCTTATATTTGTAGGTTCATTCACATTTACATGGTATCAAAGTTGATGGATTGATCGGAAAAAGACACACTAGACTCTTTTTGCAGGTACTGAAGATTGAAGACAGCAGGAAAATGGAATTTCCAAAAGAATTGATTCTTACACCGTACAATTTCTTTGCATGGAAGCACAAGATGGAATTGCATCTTTGAAGTAGAGGATTATATAGGTTAACCATGGGAACAGAGACCAAACCCACATCAACCATAGAAAAATACAAGTATCTAAATCGGATGGATGAAGCATCTGGAACTATTTGTAGTCTTATTTCTCCTAAGCTCCTCTTTCACACGTCCTCCTTTAAAACCTCAGATGAAGTGTGGACCACCATGGAAGGAATTTTTGGAAAACATGACGAGATGAGGGAACACATGCTCGAGGTTGAATTACTCAATTTGGATCCAAAAACCTTCGACAATCTCAAATATTTTTTTACCAAATATAAGGATTTGATGTCGCAACTCAAGGCTTGTGGGGTTGATAAATCTAAGGAGGAGAAACAAATGGTTCTTACCATTCTTTCCAAACTTGGTCTGTAATACTCAGTGTTTGTATCCACATTTCATTCAGTTAGGCTCGCCTCTGGAGCTACTTGGAAAATTCCCTCTCTTGAGGCCTTTATCGAGTCTCTAATGCAAGAGCATACCAAGCTCATCAATATGGGAAAAATCAAAGCCTCAAAGGCACATGCACTTGTTGTGAAATATGGTAGGAGTCACCAAAATCAGAAATCTAAAAACAGAGACAAAGGGAAGGGACTTGAAAATCCAAAGAAGGAAGGGTACTCAAAACCCTTCAATGATTCCTCCGAATCCAAAGGTGGAAAGGGAAGAAAAGGGGATAAATGCACTTAATTCCAATGAGAATTCCATCCAGAATCCGCATGAACACAAAAAAAAATAGATCAAATGGCACAAATAATTTAGAAAAACAACCTTGGAGATCGCATCCTTGAGGGTTCCAAGAAGAAGAAGACAAAATATCTAAACCCCAAGAAAGGTAATTCTAGCCATGCTTTGATATCCATTAACTTTTCTCCCTATGCTTGGATTGCAGATTCATGTGCATCACATCACATGGAATCCAAAAAGGGAGTCTAATCTTCATTGGATGCATGCAAAGGTCCTCCTATTCTGATGGGGGATGAATCTCCAATCGAAGTCACTAGCAAAGGAAGAATCGAACTCACAAACGAGAGCTTCGAAAATGTGCTACACGTTCCTAAACTCTCTTTCAATCTTCTCTCCGTGTATCAGATGACAAACTCTGGCACCAGAAAGAGAGTAATATTCACACCTGATGCTATAGATATCTATGACATGCAAACCAATTCCAAAGTTGCTACCGGTGAGGTAAATCACTAATCCAGAGTCTAAACATTTTTTGAATTTATTGAACAAGATTTTGCATTACTGCTTACGCATGTTGATGAAAGTAGTAGGATATGGCACAAAAGGTTTGGGCATTTAAATTTCAGATACATGCAATATGTTAGCAAGTACGGAATGGTTGAAGTTCTACCTGACATCCACTTCTCCAAATGAGTTTGTGAGGGATGTGTTCTTGGAAAACACCCTCAAGAGAAATTCGGCAAAGGAAAGAATCAGAAGGCCTCCTCTTCTTTGGATCTGATCCACAATGATCTCATGGGCCCTTTTCTGCATCCATAAATCAATAAAGCAAGGTATGTGCTCATTTTTTTTTATGATTTCTCACGCTACACATGGACTTTCTTTCTCAAGAACAAATCTAAAGTCTTTCAACATCTCAAAGATTTCAAATCCCTTGTTGAGACACAATCAAAAAGGAAGATCAAAGTCCTCCAAACCAATAATGGGGGGGAGTATGCCAACCATGAGGTACATAATATTTATCTTGAGGCTAGGATTTAGTTGCAGCACATGGTTCCCTATACTACACAACAAAACAAAGTTGTCGAGCATAAGAATAGATCTCTGAAAGAGCTGGCATCTTGCATGTTGCATGCAAAGTCACTTCCACAGAGATTATGGTATGAATCTAATTAATTGTGTGAACTACATCCAAAATAGATCTCCCCATAGATCTATCAAGGATAAGACCCCCTTCGAGGCTTGGAGTGGCCTCAAATCGGAAGTGATCCACTTTCGTATATTCGGTTCACGTGCATGGGCTAGGATTCCCTCTGAGAAGAGGAAGGAACTTGATCCACATAGTAAAGAGTGTATCTTTGTTGGATGCCTAGACGATGTAAAGGGATATAGACTCATTGATCCCTCTACAGATAAAATCATCATTGAGAACAGTGTCAAATTAGAGGAAAGTATCTCGCATGCACCTCAGGATCTACATGCAGACACTTTTGTTCTTCCACCTGTCAGATATTATTAGCATGCACATGCTAAATCTTATTCATATGAGAGTTTTGATTTAGAGGATTTAGTTGATTCAGATATCGAGTCAGTATAGTCAGATGCAGAGTCTGTGCAAGCAGATGTAGATGCAAATCCAAAGTCGAGGCCCAAGTGGGCTAAGACTACTCTTCAGGATGCATGAGATCTTATTGGGGATCCAACTAATACCAGGAGGACTCAATCTGATTTCGAGGAGCCTCCTCTTGCATTCACAACCACTACCCGATGCCACCCAAGCATATTTTCTTGGTTTAGTCTTCAGATCCACAGTCCTATGGAAAGGATATTGGGAATACCTTTTGGGAATCTTCCATGCACGAGGAGTACAACTCCCTCTTGGAGAACCAGACTTGGGATCTAGTTCCCCTTCCTCCAGGAAGGAAAATTTTTAGGTGTAGATGGGTCTACAGGATGAAGAGCGCAACAGATTGACAACTTAGCAGATACAAATCCAATCTAGTCACCAAAGGCTTTCAGCAGGTGCATGGAATTGACTATGACGAGACCTTTCAGTGAAGATGGATTCCATCGATTGGCACTTTCCATTGCAGTAGCCAATGGATGGGAAGTCCATCAGATGGACATGAAGAATTCATTTCTTCACGGATATCTCTCTCAGAAGATCTATATGGAGAAACCCTAGGGATTCATGTAGGATTCATATTTGGTCTGTCGAATGAAGAAGTCACTTTATGGCCTAAAGCAAGCCCCGAGGGCATGGTATGCCAAGATGGACTCCTACCTTATTCAAAGAAATTTGTATGTTGTAAGTTAGACCCAAACATTTACATGCTCAGGACGGATGATTCACTTCTACTCCTAGTTCTATATGTTGATGATTTCCTTATCACTAGTTGCTTGACTTCAATGATTGATGCAATCAATAGGATTATTCATGACAGGTTATTGATGATGGAAATGGGTCCACTACATTTCTTCCTTGGTCTCAAGATTAGTCAAGATGCATCAAGCATCAAACTGTCTCAGGCCAAGTATGCACGAGATCTCCTCAAGAGATTCCACATGACAGACTGCAAGTCTTCCCCGAATCCTTTCCTATCAAGAGTTAGACTTGAGGATGGAGGGGACACTCCACTGGTGGACTCCATACTGTATAGAAATCTAGTGGGGATCTTGTTGTATCTCACACACTCCAGACTAGACCTCTTCTATGCAGTCGGAGCAGTCTCTTGATTCATGCAATATCCGCATGAGCTACATTGGAAGGTTGCAAAGCATATCCTTTGATACATACAGGGAACCATCACCTTTTGGATTCACTATGCAACAGACTCTGCATTGGACCTTATCGGGTTAACTGTTTCTGACTGGGTTGGCAACAAAATTGATCGCAAGTCTACATCTGGTTACTCACTCAATCTGGGTTCTGGGCCCATCTGTTGGTCGAGCAAGAAGTAGGCTGTTATTTCTCTATCTTCAGTCGAGGTCGAGTACAAAGGGGTAGTTAACATAACCATTCAGGCTATGTGGCTACAACATTTTCTCACTAAGTTGGGCATTCAATTTCACTGGTCGATCTTCATCTGGTGTGACAACCAGAGCACTCTGAATTTATTTAGATATCCAATTCAGAGGCAGCAAATGAAGCACATCAAGATCCACATGCACTACATTTGGGACTTAGTACACGAGGGGATCATCGACCTACAGTTTCGTCTTTTAGAAAAACAGACTACATACATCTTCACCAAGACCTTCACTGAGCAGAAGTTACATTATTTGTGTAGTCGCCTTGGAGTGAAGGACACAATTTCCTAGCAATTCTCAGTTCTATTTTTTGGGTACCTAACATGGCCTCATTTTTGCGACCCATTCTTTTATTTTTACCATAGTAATTTTCAAGGGGGGTGTTGGAGATACTTCACACAAACCTATGATTTCTTTTTCCTAAGGTTTTCCCTATGTTTATTAGTCATTATCTAGTCTCCTACATTCTAGGGGAATATTCTCTTCCGTTCACACTTCAATTGGATTAATTGAATGGAGTCTCGATGCCACACTGGTTCCATCACCATGCAACATTGGGATCATCACTGATAATGCACATTTTCCTTGGGATTATCACCAGAGTGATGCATTACTGATGTCATCAGTTAGTTAACTAAGGACTGAAAGGATAGTTGACTTAGAATAGGGGGAAGTTAACTCTCGTAACTGTCGATGTGTGTCCAAATCACTCTAGGCCACCACCATGGTGCATTGTATTCTCTTACAATGCACATTACTTGAGTTATACAAAGTATATCATGTGTAAATTATCATTCATTCATTCAGTTCATAAAATTCTTGATTCTCTCTCTCTCGTTTCTGTCTTTTCTCATTTCTTCTACAAATTGTGTATGTCATTTTATAGCTAGTGTTAGAATATGAAGGATTGTGCTCGTTTTACCATTGAAAATACCCTTGTCACCCAACCATAGGACTAATACACCCTCCAAGCACCTTGACCTTGACAAAGAGAAGAATCCTGGTAGTAATCAATATCCAAGCAAGGCTAATGCACCAAGCAAGAAAGTAACCAAAGTTGATCAAATATTCCAACACAGAAACTGGTGCAACACCTTCCCCAGAACTTGCGCACAAAACTGTCAGACTGCAGTGTGCACAAGTGACTTCTGTAATTATGTGAATGTGAATAATGAGAGACTGGTGCCCTGTATTTATAGTAATTATGGCAGGCTTGCCTGGGCCGACTTCTCCTTATGGGTACTAATTAATTCATATTAATTATATTTCTGCAGCTGACATCTTGTTTAGGGTTTCCTTCATTTCTTTGCTTCCTTCTGGAAAATTCTAATCTTGTCAAAGGTCACAATAGAGGTTCATACCTCCTGAAGCTACCATAATATCAACACTCCCTCCTCGCTAGGAAGGTATGGTCTTGAGCACAAAACAGACCATTCAACTGGTAGTATCACGAGCACCGTCATTATTATCCAACTGGATAATCTCCATGACAACTAGTACAATATCAATTGATAGAACACAATTGTGTCTATCCACGGTAGTACACAACTACTCAAACCATGACACATAGTCACAAACAGTGGAACATATCCACCATAGTAGCATATCTCTACTGTTTGGAGACAAGCAGTCTCCATAATAATCATCTGTTAGTAACCTGCACAGAAAACATTGTTAAATATAAACTGAATCATCTGGGCCAATATTTCACTCACATTTGTGAGCTCTGAAATAATATATGCCCTCAGTGTAGAACATCAACGACGAGTCTTCTCAAACAAGGAAGAATGATTGCTT
>JZKD02S1750193.1:551837-564222 GCA_000966675.3 Picea glauca
GTCGAGTATTTACCAAATACATCAATGACCCAATTAGTTGTCGATATAGAGATGGATCTACTGGATCAGAATCTGGATCTTTTACTTTTCTTATATCCGCATTCATAGGAGTGTCTAGGGACTTACAATCCATCATTCCAAAGTTCTGAAGGATCTTTATTGCGTACTTTCCTTGTCCAAGTAATACTTCACCACTCTTTTGCCATACTTCTAGTCCCAAGTAATAATGCATGAGACCTAGATCTTTCATATCAAATTCAGAAGCTAGTTCCTTCTTGCACTGAATGATGAGAGACTCTTCACCTGTTATGAATAGATTGTCAACATATAGTAGTAGAATTACAGGTGCATTGTCCACGACTTTATAATAAAGGTTTGGATCTGCATGACTCTTGGAGAAATCAAGTCTTGTTAGATAGTTGTCCATTATGGCATACCAAGCCCTTGGAACTTGCTTGAGTCCATATAGAGATTTCTTTAATCTGCAAATTTCAGTGTCTCTAGAATGTACCTCAAACCCTTGAGGTTATTCAATATATACTTCTTCTTCAATTGCTCCATTGAGGAAAGATGTCTTTACATCCATATAATGTAAGTTCCATCCCATGGAAGTGGCAATAGATATGATAGCTCTAATGGAAGTATATCTAGCCACTGGAGCAAAAGTTTCATCATAATCTTCTCCCTCCTTCTGGGAGAACCCTCTAGCTATGAATATTGCCTTGTATTTATCAACGCTTCGGTCTATTGCATGTTTGATCTTGTATACCCATTTAGAAGTTAGCACCGATTTTTCTTTAGGTCTAGGTACGATTTCCCATACCTCTTTTTTCATAATGGATTGATGTTCTTCCATCATAGCTTCTTTCCATTGTCCCTTTTGAACTGCTTCTTCAAATGTGGTAGGTTCTTCATCTAGAAGCTTCGTCATGTATGTTGCATAACTTGAGAATCTTTTAGGTCTTTTACTCTTTCTGAATGTTACTTCTGGAACCTTGAGTCTTTCTATTCTTTTAGGATAGCTTCAAGCCAAGATGGTCATTTCTTGGTCTTGGGTACGATATCTGAATCTATTTTTCTGCATGGCTCCATAGGATCATTAGGTTGTTCCTTTTCGTCATTTTCATTTTCTGTGTTTTCTTCATTAGGTTCTTCAATCTCTTCTTCTTCAATAGTTTCTTCTATGGATTTCTTTAAGGCCATATTTTCATTGAATGTTACGTCTCTACTGACTTTGATCTTATGTTGTTCTGGAATATATATTCTATAAGCTTTGGATGAATCACTGTATACTAAGAATATCCCCTTCTTTCCTGAGGGTTCTAGTTTATTCCTTTTGTCCTTGGGAATGTGAGAGTAAACAGGACATCCAAAAATTCTTAGGTTTTCCACATTAGGTTTCTTACCTGAGAAGGCTTCTTCTGGTGTCGTGTCCTTCAATATACAATGAGGACTTATGTTATGCACATATATTGTTGTCATTGTTGTTTCTCCCCGTAAGAACATGGATTGACCTTGATCATTTAGTAAGGCTTTTACGGTTTATTCAATAGATCCGTTCTTTCTTTCTGCTACACCATTTTGTTGAGGATTATGAGGAACAGTCAGCTCCCTCCTAATCCCTGTTGATTTGCAGAATGCAACGAATTCCTTCGAGGTGTATTCTCCTCCATTATCTATTCTTAATGTCTTGATCTTCTTGTTCATGAGGTTTTCTATCTCTGATTTGAATTCTTGGAATTTGATGAATACTTCATCTTTTGTCTTTAGTAGGTATAGCCAAGTCTTTCTTGAATAGTCATCTATGAAGATTACGTAGTAAATATATCCTCCTAGAGATCTGACTAGCATTGGACCGCAAACATTTGAATGTATTAGATCTAGGATCTCCTTAGATCTGTTATTGTTTCTTGGGAATGGTTTCTTGATATTCTTCCCAAGGGCACATCCCTTATAGATTCCTTCATGTGTAGATTTCAATTATGGTATTCCTTCAACCATTCTTCTAAGAAAAGGTAATGCTTGATAATTGAGCATACCTTCTATGCCAAAGCTCATTAGGGTTGACTTCGTCATGTACGAGAGCTTCTTCATTTTGTTCTAGTAATCTATACATATTTCCTTCACGACTTCCAATAACCCTAGCAGTCTCTATGTTGGAGTCTTTATGCCATGATAACACTTTTCCATCCACGAAAGCTATTATGTTTCCCTTGTCTTATAGGCATGATATCGATACAAGATTATTTTCTAAAATAGGTACATATAAAACATTGCTTAAGTGAACATTGTTACCTGATTTCAACTTGACGGAGGCTTGTCCAAATCCTTCAACTGGATAAGTGCTTTTTTCTCCAAGCTCTACCTTGTACGATTTCTTCTTCTCATTTAGGTTTGAGAGTCTGGCTTGATCTCTAGTCATGTGCCTAGAAGCTCCACTATCGATTATCCACATGTCATCTTCAATCGTTCCAGTGAGTGCTGAGTAGTGTAAGAGACTGATCGTTTCACTCATGTCTTCAGTTGACTAGTGGTTGGTCATGCTTAGATCAAAAACTTCAACTCTGACGTTTCTGTCTTCTGGGATAGCCAAAAGGTGCGTTGAACTAGGGTGCATCTGAATATCTTCTCCTTGAACGAGATGCTCCATCACAAGGTGTTGGATCTAAGATTAGGGTTTCTACAACTTCTTATGCTAGTAACCCTAGCAGCAGTGTCTTGGAAGTTGCTCCTGCTAGTAACCCTAGCGACAGTTCTTCAACGAGCTCAATATCCTAGCGGCTATGCTTCCTTCCAGCATTTAGACTAAATAAAGGAGGTGTGGGCCCATAACCTGTTAGAATATGAAGGATTGTGCTCGTTTTACCATTGACAATACCCTTGTCACCCAACCATAGGCTGAAGCCACCCTCTGAGCACCTTGACCATGAAAAAGAGAAGAATCCTGGTAGCAATCAATAGCCAAGCAAGGCTAATGCACCAAGAAAGAAAGTAACCAAAGATGATCAGATATTCCAACCCAGAAACTGGCACAACACCTTCCCCAGAACTTGTGCACAAAACTGCCAAACTGTAGTGTGCATAAGTGACTTCTGCAATTCTGAGAATGTGAATAATGAGAGAATAGCACCCTGTATTTATAGTAATTCTGGCAGGCTTTCCTGGGTTGACTTCTCCTCTGGGTACTAATTAATTCATATTAATTATCTTTCTGCAGCCGACATCTTGTCTAGGGTTTCCTTCATTTCTTTGCTTCCTTCTGGAACATTCTAATCTTGTCAAAGGTCACAATAGAGGTTCATACCTCCCAAAGCTGCCATAATATCAACAGCTAGATCTTATCTGTGTAAGTTCATTCACATTTAGAGGGATAAGGCCAATAAAAGCATCAATTCTTTAAAGGTGGAATTTGATGCTATAACAAATTCCCCCTAATGTGTGAAATAAGAAGAGAAATTGATGACCGAAATACATTATAAGTCTTCAAAAGAAGTTAGTCGGGGGTGAACATCTCTAGAATTCAATCTAGGGACAACAACCAACATCGAAACAAGTCAAAACAACTCAATTCCCGAGGCGAGCATACCCATGCTCAGGTGTGATCATAATAATGGTCATTAATCAACTACACTGCAGATCCATGTAATATGTATATATAGTAGTGATCATGGCCACAAAAGAGATACACAGTGGATCCATATCAAATAGAGATCATATCCATGAACAAATACACAGTGGATCTATGTCTCAATATCAATGAGGGATATATGGGGAAAGAGCTGGAAAATTGATCCTTCATGAGTACCAATAAATAGGGTCGTACTATCCAAAGGCATATTGGTAAGCAACATAAAAAGGAGTGATGTTAATATGGTCCCAAGGTCTTCACCCAACTGTCATGGTACAATTCTACACTATGTGAATAGAGGTGTTGAATTCGAGCATAGTGAGACATCGTTTGATTACTGATCATTGATGTATATCGTTAACAAATGCGAGAAAACTCAACGATAATGATAATGGGTGTCAATGTACCTATTACAACATAACAAGTGTGAATAGAGGATATGATGTTGAACACCTAGTAGAATCTACCGATCATTGATGTATTCCCACTGTCAATAGCAAGGGAACATGCCATTGATGACTGCAAGCCCCAAGGAAATAAAAATAACTATAGATTCTTGTCCTAGAGAAATATGTGTTGAATTCAATAGGAAGATATTCACTGGAAGGAGGGTATTAAAGAATTTCCCATAATCCCACATGAGGAGTAGCAGAGGGATAAAAATTTGGAAGGACTTAGGTGAAATATTGTAAGGACCACCACGAAGTATGTCTTTGGTGTACAGCATATGTAAATAACACATGAAAGAGACCCTCTAAATAACAACCAACAATAAATAATGTCGACAAAGACAAGGAAACCACCAATGGGGTCAAATGGAATCCAAGGTACTGCACGAATCCCAATGTGCAAATAATGGTCTTACCGTCAAACACAAGGGAAACCACTCGGTCAATGACCAATGATAGAATGTCATCTACTGAGTGCAAGGTTGCCTATCAATGATGTAAATAGGGCGAGGGTGTTACTCTAGGCTAAACTCTCAGAGCAATTTTTTGTAGTGGATAAGAGCTTAACCCATTGGTAGGAAGTCAATGGGGACCTTCCATACTAGCACGAGTATAGGATAAAGATATTTATAATTCTAAGATGTACTTTGACACATGGGAAGGTTGAATTGCAAAGTAGACAATTATGTGGAATGGATGACATGGGTTAACTTCCGCTGAACAAGAGCATGACAAATTATGTGACTTAGGCAGCACAAACTGAAAATGATCACTGATATAAGTCTATGATGCATGAGGCAACAATAGACTCTCCATAGTGACTTAAAGAATAACCATTTGGAGGAGTACCAACTCTGTGTAACTGGATCAGTTTCTTAAATCCATACTAAACCAAACCATTGAGACTTGAATCAAAACTTTGTGCTTTGTTTAGAGGTGACACGATTGCTACCAATACAGATACATAAGACTCATTCTCACACTCTTTTTTATAATATGAAATCCTGAAAAAGAATAAAATAATTCTATTATACCTGGAGGAAATGAGTCTCATGAGCAAGAAAACGCATAAATTCATTGTTATCCTAAGGAGTGGCGAATATTTACATACCTTTCTTTGGAGTTTGTCCTTCGTATCTCTTGGCGTATTGAAACTCTAGCTCCAAGCTCCACAACCCGTTTCCTACATACAAAATATAAGCAAAACCTTCTCTACCTCTATACTTGGGATTATAATCCTAGATATAACTTACTTCTAATCATGTCTATAAAGGAATGAATTAGATCTAAACATTTATCAACTAAACACAAATGATATGGTGGAAAACCAAATGATATATTAATAAATATAAGAGAAATACATCAAAACATACCTCAATTGTTGATGCTTCCTCCCTTGACCTCCTTTATCCTTTCTCCTCCTTTAGCTCCTTGTTCAGGCTAAGATTCAATGACTTATGGTTTTGGTAGATGGAACAAGTACCTCTGCAATTGGACAACATAAAAAATACTTCTAATTTCTTCTTCCCTCTTGCCCAAGACTTGCCTTTGTTATATAACTCTTGGAGGAGGCTTGGGAGAGGCTTCTAGATCTTCTAGAGACCACTAGAGACTTGAATGATGTGAGTTCCTAGGACCTTGACATGAGGATCCAAATCATATCTCACCTATCACCTCATAACTCCTTGATTCTAGAAGTTTTCCATATCCTTGTTTGTTGAACATTGTTGATCAACAAGGGTCCTCGCTGGTTGTCTACAATGTGTCCCGTGAGGACCTCCAAAAAGGCTCCAAAAGGGATCAAATCTTAGGAAAAGTGTATATATTGGCTTCTATCCTCTTATGGATTCCCTTCTGGCCTATAGGGTTGTTATAGCAAGATTTTCCTCACCCCATGCAATCTTTCACAAAGGGCCTTTTTCCATTTCCCTATGCAAACTTGAAGTCCCTTTTTGCAAATCCCAGAGCTAAAAATGTTATTTTTCCACATATATATGCCCTGCCTATATTACAACATGTGTATACACAGGTTGCACCACTACAGCCCACGTACATCGGGAAATGTGCCCAAAATTAAAAAATGGTGTCGAGTTTCCATTTCACGTCACGAGATCAATGATCCCTGGCCTTCCATATATTGGAAATGTTCCAACTCGGTCCTTCAGTTCCACTTGAAGGCTATAAATGGGCCAAATCTGAGCTATGGAAAAGAAGAGAAAATTCAACTTTGAGAGCAAAGTTACTCTGGAGAAATTATTCACTTCGCATTGAGTCTGCATCCCTTTGTCCTTTAAGTTTGAACACATTGTTCATCCCCCAAGCTCTTCCCTTATTGATTGAGAACTTCATTGTTTCTCTTATATGAGCTTGACTTTGGTGGAGGATTGAAGTGGTGGAGGCCCATCTAGAAGGAAATTAGTTTCTCGGTTTCAAACCGTGCCGACACAAAAATTTGTAACTGATTCACTTCTGTTAATTACATCTTAATAGAAATACTATTTTCTCATCCAATTAATGTCTCACAAATATTTGAATTATTGTTCCATGGGCGTATTTGTTATGAATGTTGATGGATTATGCTATCAAATGTGCTAACATTATATATTATCACCATATTCTTGTGTTTCTTGGTTGTTGAGGACAGGTATATCGCTTTGGGTCAAGTGCTCAATGGTGGACTTCATCGAACGTTTGGACGAGGTAGGCCTCTTATCTTGTCTTGTTAGCATATTTGTTTATATAGCATACTTGATATTAGAGTTTATTTTTGCAGTCATTTCCATCTGTTGTGGTTTACCCCTAGCCATAGAGAGATTTTCCTCGTAACAAAATTGGTGACCATATTGGGGAGTAAATCTTCTTTTTCGGGGTTTGGAGTGTTTTTCTCCTTAGATTTCTCTTGTTCATATTGAGTTTCTTGTCGTATGATTGCTTGATAACCTCTGTTCACTCTGAGTCTAAGTGTCTTAGCATTCTCCTTAGCCTAGCTATGTTTTGACACATATACGCGAGTTTTTTCTTAACCGTCGCGTACATACGCGTGTTGTACTTCTGCAAGTTGTGTACATACGTGCTTTTCCCTTGAACAATCACGTACATCAACCTTTGTTGCTTGATTGTTAGGTTTGGTGGTTGTTGGGTAGGTTTTGATGATTGTTGAGTCTTCTTGGGTCTTTGTGGTCATTGTTAGGTGTCCGTGGAATGACAGGAAACCTGTCTTTGTTGAACTTTTGGGTGGTGCCTTTCTCATCATCTTTTCATTTTGATTATCCTTGCACTTTGGGCTGGGTGTTTTACTTCTTGATATCCTACTTGGGTTGTCTTTGTCTATACACAGTAGAGTATTTATATCAAGTTGTTGTTCAGTCCTTGCATTTCAGTACTTGCATTTTCATTTTTCTTATATTGAAAATACAAAAATATAGGCATTTTACATTGATCGACATTTTGATCTCTTGATTCATTGTCATTTATCTTAGTGCATGTAAAGAAAGATTGTATTTTATTTAGAATTGCATAATTGAATTGAAAATTGCATTTTTGAAAAGCATATCATTTATTGGAAATTGAAGTTAGGACTTTGCATTGTATTCATATTCATTTATTTTACTTGCTGAGTCATAACATCAATAGTTTCACAACCACACCTTTTGAGTAAGAAAGGCCATTAAAATTAACGCTATAATTTAAAATTGATTAGTAACGATTTTATTTTCTAGGGTGCACAAACTAGCTTAGGATTTAGAGCCTTGGAATAGGATTTTGTGAGTAAACTTCTCCAAGGCTATTAAATCAACATATGTGTCTGACTAAGGGAGTGGATAAATCCATTGTATAATTGGTAATATCAGGAGGCTCAGCTTACACCGGAGTTAAGAACGAGGTCATGTGAGGTCGGTTAAAGGGATATTTCCCTCGATACCTTCTTAGTGTCAGATATATTATGGGGATCTTTCCAGTGCTCTTACCTCCATGAGAGTCGGTGCTTTCAAGGTTTAGAGCTTTTCTACCCTGCCCATACAGTGGACCTAACTTACGACTGTTCGCATGTGCATCGATTATACTATGGTTGCTTAGTTTCTTGACTTAGGTACCACATAGGTTACTTGTAGGCGTTATTCTGCAGGTACCCTAGGTTAGAGAAGAGTCAGACAACACACAACCTTTATGGAGTATTACCTCTCCGGGGGGATCTAACCGATTTGTTTTTAAGCCCACGAGGGCCCTTATAACTAATTTTTTTTCCTCCAATATTTAGCAATGAAGTCTCATGCCCTTCTTGGGCGAGGCACACCTACTTTAGAGAGGGAGGTCCCTTTCAGCCACTTTATTCTGTTTGTGTGCATATTGGTCGTTTGATTATTTTTTGGTGTGTTCTTTGATTATTAGTAGACCTTTAAGATTTTATATTGTGCTTTGAGTTGTCATTATCATGGATAGTGGAGTTCTTGTAGATTCCTCCTTTACCACTACCCCCTTTATGATGTTTACTCATTTCATGGGGATGAATTCGTCCGCTTTTCATAATGGTATGAAAAATTATGACACTAAGTCCATGCCTTGGGTCTCTAATCATTTCCCTCTTAATATGCCTATACTTTCATCCGGGAGCATGATGGTTCCTCTATATGCATCTTCATTTGAGAGGAGTCTTATCCCTCAACCAACTCTCATTGTGGGAGGTTGGAACCTCCCCTCTTAGGAATCCTATCCTAGCCATGTTTTTTCAGGAGCTAGTACTCAAATGGGTGGTTATTCTACTTATTACTCCCCATCCATGTATCCTTCATCCACTATGCTAGTTCCTATGAACACTTTTCCCATGACGGGTCCACATATATCCTCGAGTCTTTCATATAGAGGGAATCAATTTTATGGTTTGGTCTACCCTCTTCACAGAACCCCTTCAAACGGGGGCAACATATATCCTCACTTGAATAATCCTTATCATAATTTTGTCTATTCGTAGACATCTGCTTCACTGATGGTGCTTGTACAAACCTCTATGGATCAGTGAGGCAGAGGGTACTACCTTTCCGAACAGGGAGAGGGTGTAAAACAAAATCCTTCCTGGTCTGCAATGGCTCAAAACTAGTCTTTCCCGTGACCTTGGTCTCAAATTCCACAACTCACCACCGCTGCTAGTCATATTGAAGCTCCATCACCAACCACTTCTAGTCATGTTGGAGATTGGTCGACAACCTCTGCAAGTCATGTTGAAGACACACAACCAGTCGTTGCTAGTCATGCTAGGGGCATCACTCTAGTCGCCATGAGTCATATCAATATCACATATCCAACCTCTGTACCTCATATGGGAGATGAACCTCCATCCTCTGCCAGTCACGCTGAGAGAATGTCACCAGCCATTGTAAATGACGTTGGGGGAATTCATATGATTGAGAAGCCTAGATGTGTCAAACGTAAGCCCAGATTCATTTGCAGGACTTGCGAAGGAAATCACCTTACTCGTTTATGTCCTGCTACTGTCAGGATACCACAAGCATGGTTCTCACCTGGGGGCCCTTCCAGTTCTGAGGCGTCTGTGGTTTCCCCACACCCTGTTTCTCCTTTGATTAAAATGGCAATCATGTAGATGCAATCCTTGCCTGACCACACCCCCATTTTTTAGGGTGATGTATCTCCTGGCCTTGTTGTCACGCATCCTATTCAACCAATGGTTGAAGAAGTGGTCATACCGATGCAACCTCTGGTCAATCCAACCCTTCCCTTGGAGAGTGATGTGTCCTTCAACCATGTCAATAGCATTTCTGGTACTACACCTTCTAAAAAAGAGAGAGTTTTACTCTCCCCGAGTACTCTCCCTTCAAGTCCCAGAGAATTTCCCTTTGATTGGGATGGTCTTGTGGGGTATTCAATGCCTCCTCCTATGTCCTTTCAAGTAAGAGACATTATCTGATATATCACGGAGAAGGTAGTCTTCGCTATCACTTTATAATCCTCAACTTGGAGAGCTTTGGGTTTACCCAATCTTTTGTTGGCTATTCATAAGATGCTGACCTTTCACAGAAGTCCAGCACGGGAGCCTTGGCCTCCCCCATGACATGCCACCTAGAAACCTCACAACAAGTCTGATTTAATCTCTTTTTCGACTCGTCTAAGAAAAAGTGAAAATATTGTCAAGTGAATTTGTCCCTTTCACACTCGTTAATTGGACTTGAAAGGTCGTGAGTTTGATCTAAGCTCTTTTATGACTCGTTTTCAAAAAGTGAAAATATTGCCAAGTGAACTTGTCACTTTCACACTTGTAAATTGGATTTGAAAGGATGTCTATTTGGTACAAGTTTATCCCTTTTTCAAACCAAGTAGACTAAGATTATGAAAATGAACATTTTTTGGTGTTAAGTTGTGATTGCATCTCATGCCCTTGCTTGTAGTATTGAGCCTATTTCCAGTTCTCGCTTTGCATTATAAACCGTTTTCCTCAGAAGTTTTGCATCATCAACCAAGCAGAGCCTTGTTTATATCCTTCGCAGCTTGACACCCTATACCCAGGGAGGGAACATTCCTTGGAGTTTCCATCTCCTACATGCACCTCCTTGCATTGAGCATAGGTATGTTCTACTGCTGGAACTAGTTTTGCTTACTTGCGACACTTTTTCCCTCCTATGTATCATAGCATTCATTTGACTATGAAGAAACAAAAAAAATTGGGCGGGAAGGGAGTATTATCTTATATTAGCAGTAGTCGTGTCGCCTTCTAACATAGCACACAATTTTTTAGTCCAATTGTCATCATAATTTTGGGTTTAGCATGGCCTTAGGAAGTTGAGCTTGTTACAAAGAGTGTACTCTTCTGACTGGTTACTCTTCCAGTACCTATGGAGAGTTTGATTGATGCCTCCTGCATATCGTGGTTTCATAATTGAGTCTATGCTGCCAGAGTCCTCCATATGTCTCATGCTCTTGTTCAAAGGATGTCTATCAATTGTGTCATCCATTCCTTTGAACTCTTGACTTTGCATGTCGTCCATACGCTCAGTTTGTCTCAGAATCACATGAAGTTGTATTCCTAGTACGCACCCTAGTCCTATTTTCTTCATTGATAGGTAACCTTGAACCCAACAGTCGACATTTCATCATTGGTCGTTGACTGGGTGGTTTCCCTTGTGTTCAACTGCAAGACATCTATTCACACATTGGGATTTTTGTAGTGTCTTGCATTCCATTATCCTTATTGGTGGTTTCCTCGCCTTTGTCAACAATTTTCCTCATTGGCTACTATTCAGAGGGTCTTTTTTGTGTACCGCTTGCACCTGACACACGTGAAAGACCCACAGGCTCATTGGTTCGTGAACATGTTCTTCGTCCGATTTCCTCCAAATCATCAAGCTCCTACTTTGTACCTTGTGCTAAATGATGAGAGACTCCTTAATGCTCTCCTTTCAGTGGGTCTCCTTCAATCGAATTCAAATCATCTATTATGGAGAGGAGACCTAGGGTCCTATGAGTACCTAGAGGCTTGCAGTCATTAGTGGCAGGTTCTCTCACCATCGACAGTTGGAAATACATCAATGTCTCTTGATCGATGGATTCTTCAAGTTTTTTACCCCGACTCCTTTATTCACACTTGTGAGAATGTACTTGGTACCTTGATACCTACTTTCACAATCAGTAGGTTGTCTCGTGTTTGTTAACGATATACCTCAATGACCGGTAATCAAACGAAGTCTCATTGTGTTCGACCTCAACTCCTTTATCCACATGATGTAGACTTGCACCTTTGGCGGATTGTGTAGAAGACTTGAAGACATCAATTTGTAATCACAACTTTCCTCACTGGTTGCTATATTTTCATTGGACCAATACCTGTGTGATTTCAGTGATCATGGGAGATCAGATTATACTCCACTGTATACAGATATCTTCAGATTGATTTTGAGACTGGTTATATATATATATATATATATATATATACATATGTCTATTGGTTGTAACTTGAGTGGTTGGGACGAATGGTTGTTACCCTTCCCACCCAAGTTCAATTCCTTGTAAGTGACATGTGATGCCCTTAAATGGGTCTATATGATGCTCTTGTTGAGCCCCCAATATTCCGAAAATGCTTGGCCTCCTCATGTTCTCTCGTGGATTTCAAGGGGGTTTTCAGTGGATGTAGCGAGTATCGTTCTTCGATGCCATTAACCACATGTAAAAAAAAAAAAGAGTATGTATATGCATATGTATACATGTGTGTGTGTGTAATATGAAGAAAAACATATGCTTTCTTTACTAAAGGATAAAAAATGAGCACACAATATTGTTCTTGGATTATATATATATATATATA
>JZKD02S1750193.1:590281-603023 GCA_000966675.3 Picea glauca
ATCTACAGAGATTGAGAGGGATCTTGGAGATTCGGGCACCTGGGTTGTTCTTACCATCACCCGATCTACTATTTGGCATCTTTCTGGAGGTGATTGGACATCTTTGGCACCAGGGTTGAATTGTTGAGGAGCTTCAGTTATCTAGCAGAGTGTGGCATCTTCCAGCAGTGAGGGGTTTGGCACTTGGCATTGGTCTTCATCTCTTATCCAGCCTTTGGAGGATTATTTTGTATTGTCCGGAGCATTTTGTAGCAGCTCATACTTGTTATCCATTGTCTATCATATTGGCCATCTGTTGAGCATTCCAGATCGGCATCTCCATTGTAGTAGGTTCTTCTATTTTATGAATAAAGAAGAATTGAGAGGTTTTAGCTTGTCTATATTATTGCATATGGTTGAGGTATGTTCCATGGTTATATATTTCTGTTGTTTGCTGCATACACACACCTAAACACATCTAAACAAGTAGATCAACAAACTGTTTGACGAAATACCACAACCAGGAAAAAGTTTTAAAAGACACCAAAACAGTGATGATCCTTGCATAATGGCTTGGGATCATTACAGTATAGCACATGCAACAAATTGGACACCTTTCCATTACTCAATTTGGCATCATTTCATAATCCTTCACCATCGGATGCACGAATTGCCATCATTTCAAAACTTTCTATGCCGATCATTACTCTACGAGAACTGTTAAATCAGATAATGTCGATAAAATTATCATGATCACAATTTCCCATCAACTCTCATTTCGATCTTATCACCATTGTCTAATGAAATTCTCTCTTCTTGTAGAGAGAGTCGAATACCATCAACAAACCCTACATCTCTTGGTATGAGTGATCCGTAGGATCTTTTAAATGACTATGGTTGAGTTTTAATTTTGCATGCGTTAATTAACCATTTGAGAAACTTAGTGAAAGAATGAGGAAAGAAGAGGAAATATAATAGCCATATACACATATGCAGATCTGAAATGAAAATATAGACAGCAAACCATAACACGCAGATTGATAACGGAGTTCGGCATAACTTTGCCTACGTCTCCGGGCCTTTGTCTTTGTGGGGGAGGTTTCTTTATTTCTGTTTAAATGCTCAAAAGTACATTGCTGCAATGCCAAATGGCTACAATATTGATCTGGTCTTGCTCGTCCAGATCTCTAGAACCCTACAAAGAAAACGACACGCAAAATGGACGTCCGGAGGTTCCAGAAATGATCCGACAATGTCTCCTTCTCAAAAGCTTCTCTGCATCAAAATGAATTTGGCTTGGCTTTTCTTCAGCATAACTATGCTCTGACTGCTCTCTATGGCCTCAAACAGGCCTGGTTTATATAGTCTTGAAGTTGGTTGCTCATCTCCAACTTCCTCCAAGAATTTGGGCTCCAAAAATAGCCAATATCCCCCAAAAATGGAGAGAATCAGCTAAAAATAGGCACAATAATAATAAAAACCCAAACTCTATTATAAAAAACCCACTTTATAAAGTTTATTGGGCGCAGCCCTCGAGCCCTGGGCGTGCACCCTCCGGCATGGTCGTATGGGGGGCCATGTGGCCACGCGCTATGCGTTGGCCCCCCTTTTGGCGTGCCTGCTCCCGGTCTTATGGCGTACACATAGGGACACGGGCCAACCTGTTACAACCCCCGCACATGTTTGTTGGGATAGACCCGGTTCTATGGGGATCCGCCCAAAATCGTGGGCTAATCCATATTTGTCCCTCCAAAATGTGTCGCGCTCCTGGTTCTGTCGTGGGGTGGTTATATGATAATACGTCGAGCGATCATATGTGTTGGCACTGAGGGTTGGGGCTAAGCCCCAGCCCTTTTTATCGCCAACTAAACCTTTATATAAATTTAAATACAAAAACTTGTCGAAAGGTTAACAAGCACCACCCGAGGGCGGGCTAGCTAGCCCGACCCTGCCATTCCTTTACCCGGTCAGGAGGTCGCCGGTTCGAATCCCGTGCAACACATACAATTTTACATATAACCAATAGCCATTCACAGGGTGCCACATGGCAGCCCTTGACTGGGCCACGTGGCACCTTAACCACCAACCAAAACACGCCATGTGTCAGCTGATGATTGGTCCACATGTATGCCACATCAACTGCCGTACTGCCACCTGTCAGTCTGCGTGTCTGCCCTGTCAGCCTGTAGTACTGCTCTGTTAGCCTGCCACGTCAGCTGCTGATGTCACCCCATGCCACGTGTCACCCTTACAGTGGTGACACATGTCACCTCGGGATAGGTCCAACTGTACGCCCAAACGTACAAATCTACCTGACACGTGTTGCCTCCTGGTGTTGCCACATGTCGCCTGTATGGACCTGCCACGTTAGCATACAGACATGCCACGCCAGCGTCTGTACAGACTGTATGGACTGCACAGTCAGCAATTTTTTTTTTTTTTGTCTGTTTGGCTTTTCGGACAGAACGTGATATCTTCTCCATACGGAGCCCATTTGACAAAGTAAATATACCACCGAAATCAGGAAGATGAGATGGACGCAATGGCATATGTTTTGTCACATTCCGAGCACTTTCATTTTTGAGCATTTTCCAAGCCCTATCAGGCTTCTGGATCCGATTTCAGATCAATGAGAAAGGATGAAGAGAAAACTCAGAATTGAACTAGACGAGTTCGAGCTATTATAAGCCTATCCAAAATGTAGGAAGAGAATAGAGAAGGTAGTTTGTCTACATTTATTCCTAAAGTATAGTGGGCACAACTCAAAAGTTACCAGTGCATTCACATTAGGGTTTGATGGAAACAAGGAAATCATTGGGGATTTTAAGCTCACGGTCTCAGAAGACTCTATTGAACAGGTAACATAGCTCCCTCAATATGGTGAACGTTGGTTCAAGAGAAGGAGGATAGATAAATTGAGTTAGTCCTTGTTCCTAAAGACAAAGTGGTCTAAGGGGACAGTGTGATGCCTGCTGAAAAGGAGGTATTGGAACTTGTTGGTAGGGATACCATATGCATAAGTATATTACTTGTGAGGGTCACTTTAGTCCGACCTTCCTTTATCATATTAGAATCCTACTACACTTTAACTGAAAAATCCTTCACTTGCCCTACTTTTTATGGAAAACGTTGCCCAAGATGGAAGCCACGACACAAAATTCTACACCAGAACAATGGTGCGAAACCTGCATCATTACAACCTTCTCAAGCTATTAGTTTTGGAGGAGCTTCGAACAAAAAATGACACCAAGGAGGATTTCATAGCCCAAAACTAGTTTTGGGAAGCTCAAAGGGCAGAGATGGAACCTGAGCCTAAGGGAACAATGAAAGAATGTGAAGAGGTTGGAGAGAAGCTTGAAGAGGATCAAGGGAAGTTTGAGGAGGCTGAAAAAGAATGTGAAGAAGCTGAGGAACCTGAGGAAACAAAAAGGGAATCGGGTAATAACAAAGTTGACCCTAAGTTCAAGGAAGAGGACGAACACTTCTAGGTTATCTCGAGCCTAAGAAGCCTAAAGAATGGAGAAACAAGGGAGATTCGGTGACATCTACTCCACCAAGGATGACAAGGAGTTGGCCCACCAGACTCGTTGGAGAATAAAATCAACCTCAAAGAACAATAGAGAAAGAGGTAATACTCGAGATGCCTCCCAAGAAAAAGCATTCAAAGACTCTTGGTGAAACAATAATTGTGTGTGAATAGTCTGTACAACATATTGAACTGCATGGTGAGCCCGAAATCGTGAAAATTGTTGAGTAAATCTAATCAGGTAGTGTACCCACCAATGAAATCCTGGGAGAAAAGTTGGTGGATGAATTGATTGGTGTTGAAAACTCAACAGGAAAAGACAAGAGGTTTGGTAGATCAAAGAGAAAAATCAGGGAGATGGCATTTGTAGATGACTTCATTAGAAACCAAAATATATTGTTGAAAGATTATAGTGTCGGGTTCCAAGAAGAAATTTCTTAGTTGAAAAAAGAAAACAAGAGTTCACTAAGGAAGGATCGACGATGGTATAGACAGACCAAGAAACTTCGTATGTGGAATCAAAGCCTCAAAACCATAATTGAAGGATTGTAGCCAGGGACGTCTGAACTCAATGTATCTACTCATGTGGTCATCCAGGCCCAATACAAGACTTATTGAAATATCAATAATTTTGGGAATCGTTTTTGAAGGGAAACTGAAGGTACAATTTTGCATGAGGATATGTAACTCCTCGGGCATGGGGTGATGTAGGGCCCATGTTTTGATGTGTTTTGGAAAAGTCTACAGGACCTTGTCTTAACTATTTACCTTTCCATTTTCCATCATAATACCCTATAATGACATATATTTTACCATTTTTCCATCAAAATGCATTTTTGGTTATCTTAGCCTAAGTATTTCATTTTTCCTTGTTTAATGAATGAAATATGTTTAATTTATCAAGCTAATGAAATTACTAGAACATTGTTGTAGTATGTTGAATAGGTCATGTAGTTGCCTCGATGGTTGAGATATTTTCCACTCGTTCCAGCCAATTCATGGATATGGGTTCTGTAGAGAATCGCATACACATGGGCATCCACTATCCAATTTAGTTAACATTATAATAGTTGAAGTGTTATTACTGGTCAATACTCTAATCAATTTATGTAGCACATATGAGTTTGTTATGATTCCATGGCTTCAGTCATGAAATCGTAACAGATTGACATATTATCAAATTTTGTTGATTCAATTAGTTTGTTTGAAGCTAATGTTGTAGTGTCCCGACTATCCTTAGTAGATATGGGATTGGAAGTTCAAGAACTGTTAGTTTTTCTTAATTTGTAATCATTGTATAAATATCAAAGGGAGTCTTGCCAAAACATATGGATTGATAGACTAATAATAGAATTAATAGGAAGCAGATCACACTCTCTTCGGCATCTATGTACTATGTTAATTCTCGAATATAAAGACTAGTTCATGTGCATTTATACATTGCATTCATGATCTTGTAAGTGTTAGAAGACATACTTCTGAGAGAAGGAAGGCCCCCCTTCATCTCAAAAGTAGCACCCTAGTTTCTTTTTTTATTTTCTTGCATTAGGATTAATTGTAATTTCGTCGTTGATAATAATTTGTGATTCTCTAGATAATAATTTTCAAGAGTTGCAGATTGATGCAATTGATGATTGTCATTCTTTACTGATCAAGAACTGCCCATGATAAATACCTTGATCACATGTATTAGATTTTGATTTTTTTGTTTTTGTTTGAAGTTAATGGTTGTCAATATGACTAACGGAGTGGATCCAACGAAATACTGTTGGGTATAAAAATCTATAGCCAACCTTAATTTATATCAAATCAGTAGGACACGTAAGTGTTGGAAGTGACCAAAGCATGAAGACAATGATAGTTGAAAATCAAATTTTCAATAAGAAAGTTTTGGATAGTTGAATAGATAAGAGATGAAGTTTAGGTACATACTCTTATCTTATCAAAAGTTGGTGCAACCCTCCAAGATCTCCAAAACCCTAGCTAGGGAAAACCAAGAAAAAACTTAACTCCACCAAAGATACTCCAACGAGCTATAATCACCACTAGCAAGTCCTCTTTGGCCTTATTCAAGGCATATCCTCTTCCCTTCCTCCTCAATTGGTACAACTTAGGGTTTATCACCAAACACTAAATCGAGTGACTCATTGGATGTCAAACCCTAACCCTAGACTTTAAGAGTGATCTAAGAAACCTTAACACCATGAGACAAAGAGAGATAAAGTACAAAAAATATTGAACACAAGAGAGAGAGAGAGAGAGAGAGAGAGAGACTAGCACTCCTCCTCTGATATATCCAACCTAGGCGTAAAGAATAAAAATCATAAGTGCATGATCAATTATGATAATGAATCTCTCCTTCCTTTATTTATATGAGAGGCGGGGAGGTCTACAATGACAAGAGGAACTTGTCCAATACAACCAACCTACAAGACACAAGTATGTCGACACATGTGAACCACTCTACTTCAAGTAATACCTATCAACCTCAAAGGTGATAGTGATGAACAAGCAAGGCTCCAATGCATGAGTGCTACTCCCCAAGGTCCAATGTTTTTCCTCCAAGGCTCCAAGGCTCCAAAGCTCAAATGCATCTCCAAGGTCATTTTCCTCCTCAAGGACCACCACACCTACACTTTCACTCCCTCAACCTAATCATCTTTAAGTTAAGTGTAAGCATCCATGCGAGCAACCTATGTTATCTAGGGCTCAAGAACCTCCTTTAGAATGATCAATGCTCCTCCTCTAGTGCTCTCAAATGCTCCAAGGAATAATGGTGTGCAAGCATCCATACAAGGCTTAGAAACTTAAGAGTAAGTTGCCTCCTATGTTTAAGTCTATCAAAAAAAACTAAGGGTCAACCATACACCATGCACATGATATAAACACTTTTAGAGTAAACGATACACACACACTCCCCAAGGGTTATCTCAATCAATCAGGACCATACACTAAAGGCATGTTTCCAATGGGGAGGTCATATGTTCCAATATAATCGAGTTCCACATGGATACCAATTGTAAGGTTGTCAACTAATTTGTCTTCCATCCAAAATTTCCAGGGAAGAAGAAGCAGTTCTCCACAAGGTAACAAGTACTAGCCTTCAGACTATTAGAGCCTTCAATTTATATATATATATATATATACACATATCCCAAGGATATAGCTCAATTAATTATTGCCAATGTTGTTGGGCATTTCGTCAGTTCCATGTCAACATGTACCCAATTCGAATCTTCCTCAATGAAGTGCACTAGTCTATGATAATGGGTTTACTAGGGATGTCATCCATGATTATGAGTAAGCATCCGCTAGGTTTCCTTACGAGGTGTATGTATGTATGTGTATGTACATGTGTGTGTGTGTGTGTGTGTGTGTGTGTGTCCCCAATTGTTCACTCAATTGATTGAACCATTCTCCTAAGGCAAGTTTCCAACAGGTATACCATAGGCCACAAGTTCAAATATGGTCAATTCCCTCAGGGTTACCAATCACTATTGTAGCCAATGAATTTGTTTCCCTTAATTTGAATATTTGGAGGAAGAGTATGGGATCTCGCATGGTTTTTCTCGAAAAATGAAAATAAAATACACATGCACTTATATATATAAGTCAAAGAGGTCTAGCTTGAGTGGTTGTGGGATGGAGTGATATCCTCCCCACCATGATTCTATTCCCAAAAGTGACATGTTGATCTCATAATGAGTATATTTTTATAATTTCTTTGAGCCCAATTGCTGACTTGGCCTTGTGGCTTGAATAATCTAGGGTTTACCTTAGGTACCATCCTCAAAATTAAGAGAAGTGCATGAGGGTTTTCCTCGAGAAATGCGACTTGGAAAGAAAAAATAATATGTGTGTGTGTGTATCACACACATAGACATAAACTCATTAAAAATAGGGTCATGTTTGGTTTTACCTACGGTTTATTAAGCAATGCCAACATTGGTTGCAATAAAATTAACTGCCTAAAGGTTAAGCATCATCGACGTGAAGGTCAAATAAATATCAATGGTGAGGATATAATAACGACCATACTTGGCCATCCACCATTGATCTGTAAATGGTAGGCTTATGGACCATCCATCTCATCAACTGTTAATTTTCATGCACCTAGCACCTGACACTTAACTCGAAATAAAATCACTTTATTTATTAAATGCACAACTAGGTTTTAACCAAACATTAGAGAAAGTATAAAAACAAAAACCATACACATTGCACAAGATATTTGGGTAAACACCACTAGAAAAAACCCAAAGGAAAAACCAGATATGAGTTTGATTGTATTTTATAAATCTTGGGCTTCCATCCCGGGATAATGACGCATCAGAGGAATACAATGCAATAATAGCCTAGCCCACCTGGTTGTTATCTCCCTTGTTTCCCATTTTCACCCTTCCTTATCCCTACCCATTCACATTTGGATGAACTACTCTTCACCCACTCAATGAGATCTCCTCATCATCCACTCAGTGTGTCTCATCCTCTCACTTAGGCTGCCTTTTATAACATTGAGTTAACCCTAAGTTCAAAACCCTAGATCTCCTAAAGTGATCAACGACTAAGATCCAATCTCAGTTCACATTAGATCAAATGGATATGATCAACTCACTTAAGTTATTAGTGCCAAAAACTTAGGAATTTAACTTAATTAATATCATATTAATCTAAAAAGTCATTCACTTTAATTATTAACTCATAAAATGAATTTCCTAAGGTTTTGAGAGGTTATAGGGATGACTTCCACATGCTAGACACCGAGCCTCTGTGGAAGTACCTTTCTAATGCTAAATACATCAACACTCCCTCTTCATAAGGAAGTTACTTCTACCACTTGGAGGTGGCTCTATCTTCACTATTAGATCTGCTAGCATAACTGCTCTCCAGTCCTATCGACTGCCCACTCCCTCTGACACGAAAGCTATCCCTGCCATCTTGCATAGACCCTTCTTTGAAGAGTTCCCTCTGATCATGCTCCTAGAAGCCTCCTACTCTTGAGCATCCTGTATGGTCATCTCGTGCCATAACTCCTTATTGACAAACTTTGAAGGATGCTCCTTCCCACATAAACCTGAAGGTTGACTCCCTTTGGGTTGCTCAACTTTCAGAGCTACCTACTCCTTGTCCTCTATCGCTCTGTTGCTTTCCATAGCTCGCATAATCTGGCCCTTTAGCCTATACAAGTGCCTCTCTCTAACTTCAAGAATATTTGTTTTGTTTGAGCTAGATCTTTCGAGCTTGATCAACACATGTCCATCCTGTAACTCTACGATGAATCCCTTCTTCTCATTTGTTGATATTGAGAGCACACTCCTCCTGAGTTCTGACACCCATAACACATTTGTCACTATCAACACACCTCCTAAATCCATCTGGAATGGCACTGTTCCAGATCCCTTTATTTCATGCTTGGTCCCCATACCAAGTTCCTCATGCATATCTGAGTTAGACTCTGTGAAGCTCTCGAGCAACTCTTATGCTCTTGTCATGTGACATGTGGCTCCACTAACTATTATCCATTCACCATTTGATATGGTTCCCAAGGAAGTCTAGGAAATAATTAATAACTTTGTATGTTCAAACTTCTTGGCAAAATCATCTACTTGAGCCTTTTCCCATGTAGCTACCTCTGTTTGTGCCTCATTTCCACCCTTCTTCTTGTTCGAACATTGACCTGCATAGTGCCCAAACTTGTGACATGCATAGCACTTGAATTTGCTCATGTCCTTCTTCTTGTCGTCTTGAGAGGCATTCTCTCCATTGGAAAACTTCTTGAACTTTCCCTTCTTTGCACGGCTAACAAGAGAAACATTCTCATCATCATTCTTGTACCAACCTCCATTTAGATATTTATCTTGAAGTTATTCTAGAACAAGGTCATCCCATAGCCTAGACCAATCAAGGATATTCTCACATGCCATGATCCCTTTGATGAACGGTGTCCACTCCTTCCTAAATCCTTTAAGTTTTTTCCTCACCAACTCTGAATCATCCACTGTATCCCCTATTGCTACGAGTTCATCTCGAACCTGTCGGATTTGAGTGAGATAAGTTGTCACCATGTATGATACTATCATATTTATGTTCATGAGATTCTCTCTCAGCACCATCTTGTGATTCTCTTTATTTCACTTAAACAAACACTTCAGAGCCTCCCACATGTCCCTCACAATTGTCTTTCTAGATAAATGAGGGATCAAATGATCCTTCACTCTGTCTAGATTATTTATTCTACCTTTAATGTTCTTTAACTCATGGATGATCAAATCTTTTGGATCCATTGGTGGGGCGAAAATGGAGTTGGAAAACTTCCAAATATCATTTTCCATCAACACCAACATGATCCTCTCCTTCCAATGACTATAGTTGGACACCATATCCAAGTTGTCTTCAAATTGCAAATCAGATGTGACAATCTCCGTAATTTGCTGAAAAAAACAAAATTTTATACCCGGACCTATTATTTGGTCCTGTTGCCCGCAACCTTCTTCTATTGCCCTATTCCTTTCTAGGCATTTCTTAATTTACCTTCTCATTTCCCGGGGTTACCCTGATTTCTTTCCCACTGCCCAGGGCTACCCAAAAATACTCCCTAGCCCTTCTAACAACTTCTTACAACCTTTTTTGGGTGACTGAGTTGGCTGACGACCTATCTGTGTGGCATGGACTGGTCTGTGACCTCTGTCGGTGGCCTCGCTGGTTGGCGCATGTCCTCTTCCTAGTTGTCTACCTTTACCTGGTGACTATGTCTACCTGCTCGATCCGACCCCCTACTACCACTTCTTGTTGTCACCTCCACATGTGGCCCTTCCTTGCTCACATTTTTCTCCTACCGACGGTTTCCTATCATTCTAGAACTCGTGGCTCTCAACCCTCATGCGCCCATGCCTTCGACGTCCTTTCTCCTTCTATTAGCCACCGTCGCTCTACGTTAGCACATGTTTGGCAGATGACAGTCACATGGTGGATGTCTGCTCGCACCATATCCTACTCATGTAGATCTCAACTCACAACCAAATCGTCAGTTATTACCTATTCAACTATACTGAGTCACCTCTCATTCCAGTGTTGGTTGTTGCTCCACATCGGTTGATATTTTTTCATGCAATTGTTCCAAAAAACGGTGGTTGCTCTCTTAGTAGCCCAATGCACAACCTCCTTCAACGACTGATCTAGCCTTCATGCAGCCTTTGTTGACAAACTCAACTCGTTCCACATAACAATCTCACTATAATAACAAATATGTATGTCGTATGACTCATACGATAACCATATGACAACCGTGCAATTTTCTATTTTATTTTTAATTTTCTGGGTTTTTAATTTACCCCACAGATACAAAACCTACAATAAAAAAAATGTCGCTACAAAATACAATCTCGATCTATGCAAATTTAGTTTCCTTCAAAATCGCGGCTCTGATACCATGTTAATTCCTCTGAACCTAGCACCTGGAACTTAACTCGAAATAAATAAAGTGATTTTTATTTCAACTTAAGTGTCAGGTGTTAGGTTCAGAGTAATTAACAACAACATGGATGCTTCCGCAGAATGATAATTGATTGATTCTCTGTAGTTTTGGTTCATTTCTCTAGTCAAATTTCAATGCTCTCTATTTATAATTGCTAGCAATTGAACAAGGAGGATTCAATCCATACACAACAACTCGACAAAATAGTGATGGTGTTATGGCATTGGCATTCCACATCATTTAATTATTCTACCGATCAAGTGACAAAAGTTGACTCCATAAAGGTGGGTTGCAAACATAAGTGAGCGTGATTCAATTTGGTTGATTTAAAATAGGTGACCACTTGATTTCTCTAATGCTAGGAATCAAAATGAATTGAAGGGAATGATTATAGCTAATAAATCCGATGAATATTTGGCTATAGAGATAATGTGTAGTGATCCAAATGCTTAAAATATTATAACAGAACATAAGTACACACCATGTACAAAATGTGAGCATGGATCACAACTCCAAGATAGATAAGTTACACAATAACTCCTTAAAAAATAGAAGAACCTCCTCCACATAACCCAATACATTCATACACCACACATCACATCTCTCCAATAATGAATACATGATCTCTATATATACCTATTCACACTTGCACATCAAGCCCCTTTACTATTAGGCCGACCCTAATACATATATATTTACACATTACATGTACATTTAGGCCCATATAGCCCCCCCTTGGGGTCATGCCATATACATTTATCCCTATATATGCTCCCCTTGGGTCATAACATAGTACCCTCCTTCAAACAACTTTGTCCTAAAAGCTTTGCAATTACAAGCTTCACATGTGATGAAACGAAGTAATATGATTTTCTTATGTTCCTGCTTTCTTCCTTCCATTGATGATGATTCATCCATTCAAAATCAATTATTTTCGGTTGTAATCATTGATGTATGCTTATTGCATAATTTTCTTTCCTTTGATTCCATGCATCGTTGTTGAAGCTTCTCCAAGTTGTAGTAGATGTTGGTATATGATAATATATTGTTGAATAATGGTTTTGTGATGCCATATTCCATGAATATTGATGATTATTCCATATTCTTCCTTGATAATGTTGATATTGATCTTCTTGTCTTCCTTGAAATCTTTCCAAATAATGAGGGTGTCGATATGGTTAAATATTTGACAATTTTTCTTCATTTTGCACACCCATTTCATCTATCTTCTTTTCAGAGACAATGAAATCCTTTATCCTCTTTGCTTGGTCCTCGATTAATCTAGCCATGGAGATAATACCATCATATTTGGCATGTACATCCTCTAGATGGAGTTCAAATTCTTCAAGTATCTTATGTTGACCTTCTTAAATCTTGTCTTCTTTCTCCTTTTGAAGTTGTAATGTGACCCCATCTATCAAATTTTGACATCCTTCTTCTATTAAGGCTTGTGTTTCTGATTTTACCTCATTAGTATTTAAGGATTCCTCAACCTTCTTGCAAATTTCCTCTTCCAGTCTTTTGGTATATTCTTCATCCAAGATCCTTGTTTCTTATTGATTTTGATGATTCTTCTTCTCTTCTTTCAATCTTTTTAACCTCATCCAATATTTGTTTACTATGTTTTCATAATCTACATATCTCCTCGTCATTCTTTTTCAAACCTTCCCTTGAATCATCCTTTTCCCACTTTGCTTTGCTACTTGTTGACACCCCAAAGCCCAACTTCAAACCCTTGCATGCAAATGGGTTGCAATTCCTAA
>JZKD02S1750193.1:603064-618951 GCA_000966675.3 Picea glauca
TATATATATATATATGATAATAACTAAATAGGTGGTACCCCGTTATGTAAATTATGATGAAGAATGGCTCTTGCAAAATATCTCTAGTTTTCTAAATGTTCTCTAAGACAACTTGATGATTGGTTGGATGTGTGCATTTGAGTTGCATTTTGAGTTGGTTGAATTATAGTTGGTTGTGTAATGGCCCTCCTGGTTATTATTATTGCACTTGTGTTTTGCCTCTTATCATGAATCTGGGCATTGCTATGTTGCAGTTGGTTGAATATGGTAGAGGTTTATGTTTCAACTCTAACATACCTTAACTCGTGATTATGATGTTGGACAATATATATGTTATTATTTTAAAGGGCATTCAATCTTGGAAAATGTGAGATTAGTTGAACATATGGCATTATACTCTTTCATACATTTTAATGTGGGTTTTGGTAACCCCTTGTTATAGCAATGGTTATGAAGGATGGTTGCATACAACAAGCAGGTAAATTGTTGTTTAATTTGGAAAATGGTGGCCTATTCTATGGTTTGTATTGCTAATGTTTTGGGGGCAGTGTATAGCGTGCTTGTACTTAGGGTTGATGGTCATTTATGTTGAAAATGGTGTGCATTTATTGCACATCACTCCAAACACACCCCCGAGGCCACCGCCCTCTTTGGTTCACATTGTGTTTGGCATTGGGTTGTGGTTACTCCTTGTTGCACGGATTTTGGAGAAAATAATAGAGTTGTTGGTTTCCTTTGTGTTTTCCACAACAGGTATGGTTTTCTTGTCTTCAATTCATTATGCATTCTTCTCCAAGATAGAATAGAAGGTTGTCTCTTGGATTTTTCTTGTTGTGTGCTTGATTTCTAAAGTTACAATGGTGAATATGTATGCTTTCTCTATGTGAGTTGGTTGGCAGATTGTAAATGGATTTTGGTTCTTCCCTGTTGAATTCTGGGTGATGGTTGCACAAATGATATTTTTGTTCCCTGTCATAGTTGAAAACTCTAATTTTGGGCTTGTTGATTATGATATTTTAGGACTGGTTGGGGTGTCTATGGTATGTTATGTCTTCTTGTTTCACTCTTTCTGCAATTCCAAAATGGGTCGACCTCCAAGTGTGTACTGGTTGTGGTGGGTTTTGTTTCTTGATGTGCTTACACATTCATAGGCAACTTTTCAGCCTCTGTTATACTTTTCCCCATTTAAATTGTTATATCTGGCATATGGTTATTGTTTGTGACCATGTGTGTTCTGAGGGAATTGTTGTTATAAATAAATTGGAGAAACATGGTTTTGGTTTCCCCTCAAGTGTCGACTACGACTTAGTCTGAAGTTATGTGACAGTTGGTTGTGCGAATGTGAAGCTTGGTTTTCTTTCTATTGATTGGTTTTGATGATAACACTATCAAAATTCCTCCCATGGTCTTGAATGTATACAAGGGCAGTTGTTTGATGACACTTTGGATTCGACTGTGTCATAGTTTGTAATGATGGTGTTAGGTTTTTTGGTTGTATACACTCCATTAACTAATACTCTCTCCCTCCGGTCGAACCTGACCCTCTTTGGTTCGGTGGTTGTAAACGTATGTTGGGGATTCAATTCGAGTTTGATTTTGATTCAAAAGTGGGTAAACATGTTACTTGCATCGTCGGTTGTGTGTTACCTTTGAGGTTTTTTGTCATTTTTTGATGAATCTTTGGTGAATAAAGAAAATAGACCTTCAAATCTAGTCTGTCACATAATAAGCATTGCAGGGTTGACATCAAACTTATGTCGAGTTGCGGTTGGCATATATTTCCCTCCTTTGTGCCCTTAATTGGTCTGAGTTTTGTTACTAGGATTATTTTGTTGTTAAATGACATATGAAATTCAAAGCCTGCAATTTAAAGAAAACAAATTTTGCAGTGATGAAAATGGATGTAGTAGTTTATTTCGATGTTATGATGTTAAATGTGCATAACGGAAGATGACATGTATAGTATCATGATTCCTACAGAGATTGGTTTATGTTAATGATTTATAAAGTTTGATTAAATTGAGCATAAGAGGCATTTGAAGATTTCAAGCTCACCTTGTTATGTAACTTTTTGATTATGTATTTTATGTGGAAGTTAAATGGTTGTATTGGTTCTTCTCAGCCCTACCTATTGGTTGGAGTTATTTTTCTATGGATGTTAGACAGTTCCTTGGGCCTTCACTCAAGTAATAAATATATGTGTAAAGAAAAGGAAATATGGCAATTGTAGAGTGACGGTTCTGAGGCTTTTATATTTTTGTTGTTGTGGGACAGTTGAGTCTTGATTTTGAACGTTTAATAGATTTTTTTTGGAATAATGGCAATAATAATTTGAAGATGATAAATGCTAATTCATCAACAGAAAGTAACCATCACTTTCTCGACCATTGTACCACTTTATGCTTATTACAAACCCCTCGCCTTCCCAAATACATTTAAATTTTCCATGTTTTGTTGTCGATAATTTCATTAGAATGAAAGGGGTTTTAAAGGAAAGAAGTTGGGCATTGATTGGTGTTTGGATGTTAGTGTGATTGTTTTCTAAAATTTCTTGAACAGTACTCGTGGTGTTTCCAGAAAATTATACCACTTTATGCTCATTACAATCCCCTCATCTTCCCAATAGCTTTGTTCACTCCTTGTTCGAACAACAATTGATTAGTGATTTTATGGATGGATTGCATGTGCTCTGTGGTAAATTATAAGAGCCAACTTTTGATTCTATTTTAGGTATATTTAATGCAAGTATTATTAAGAAATGTTCATAACATGTTTTGGATTATTGCTCCATGATGAGTTTCTTTAGTAGGGGATTCAACAGAGGTAGAAATGCAAACAAGGGCAAAAATGCTAATAACAGAGGAAACTGGAAAAGGCGTTATAGGAGGCCATGATTCTCTATTCACTTTGATGCTAATACTCAAGATATAAATTGGTTGTTTCAAGCTGGTTTCTTCAACCTAGTTGGCCAGGGAATTATGCAACCCCAACCTGACAGACCTTCTTTTCACCCCAACCATAATTTTCCCGACATTCCAGTTTCCCCTCATGTATTGATGCAACCGGAACCACTCGCCAATGATGGTTGTCAAGAGATATCCCACCAACCTACTGTTCACCACCATGGATGGCCCACTGCATCATTTCCATTACCTCCTCCACCACTAAAAAACCAAGTTTCCCACATTGATCCTGTTGTCTCACCTGTGCAATATTCACATGCTAGTAAAAGATTAAAACCAGATATCCCCGAGCCTGTACTAGACAAGGAAAAATGGATAGCCACCCTCTCTGACTCCTCTAAGGAATCTGCTAAATCAGTCTCCTCCTGTTTCATTCTTAAGGATGACTGCTCACATGTTATTAGTGCATTGCAGCCTCAAGGCTTTAAATAGTCAAAGGCCGCTACAAAAAAGCCAAACAGAACAATAGTGAGAAGAGGTAAAATGCCTCTCATAGTAAATATGGATTTTAGACTATTGAGTATGTTATTGGTTTATTTTGAGGACAACACTTCTATTTTTGGATTGTTGGGGACAACAACATATATTTTGAACATTTTTTATTGGACAGTTTTGGATATGATGTTATTTTGAGCATATGATTATATCATACTCTGCTTTTTTTTATAATTTGAGCATATATATATGAAGCGAGAGTTACAAGGAGTTATTTTTTAATTAAATGATTTGGATAATTGTTATGTCAAATAATTATAAAATGAGTTAATGGGAGTCACAAGGAGTCCCACCTATTTAGCTATTATTTAGACCCTTAATTATATTTATTATAATTTACTTGTCTTAACTAATTAGTTAAGCTAGCTTGGCTTAACTAAAGAAAGGTAGTTCAACTACCTTAACTTATTAAAGAAGGATACAATCTCAATCAAATGAAAATACAAGGAGGAGGAGAATAGAAGGAACTTCTATCATAAGGTATGATTTATACTAAGTGAGATATTTCTATCTTTTATTCATTCTGAGTTTGCTAGAAGACCTAACTATCTTGATGACAATAGGGTCTTATTGAAGGCAACAAGATTCGAAATTGAATCATATTATTCAGCAACTTGTTTCAAAGGTGTGTGATCTATCTTTGGTAGTCTGTGTGTTCTTGTCTGTTTATAAATTAGATTTTATGATTGATAAAGAATATTTTGCAGAATCAAATGACAATAATTTTGGCAATTTCTAGCTTCAATTTTCTTTTGTTGTCAGAGTCTCTTTGTATGGTGTCCATCGGAGGCTTCTAAATTTGACTTTGGTCTCTACCCTTGTAAGGGTTTGTAAGGATAATCAAGTCTTGTATCTCAGAATGAAATCAATATAAAAAAATCTGATTTCTGATTTTTGTTCTCACTCGTATTGTGTCAATCTGATTTGAATTACTTTTATTTCTCATGTACATGCTCATATAATTCTTGTACATACAAATGTTTAAATTTTATTAAAGTTGATTCTTTTTTTTATTATGCTACATTAAATGAAAAAATAAACTAGCCTTGGTTCCTTGTACATGTTATCAGTGAATCAAGTGATTGTTCTTTTTGCTATAAGGTTATAAACCTCGAGTGACATTCCCAATTATCTTGCTTTAGCCTAGAAAGATCTGAAAAATGCTTGAGTAAGGTTCTCCATACCTTTTCCTAAACATTTATTTGGTGACCATACTGAGGAGATCTTTCGTATCTCTCTCGTTGATTTTATTCACAATTATCTTTGAATCTTTCTATTTTATTTAATTACTCTTTGACTGATTTTTTCCCATGACAGTACCAGCCACAAGACAACCTAATATTGAAAACAACCTTAAGGACCAAACTAGCATTGCTTTGACCTTATTCAATACTATTTTAGAAACTACTATTACTTGGGTTGAGCTTGAACGCTCTTGGGAAGTAGTTGAAAGAGATATGAGTATCCGTGAACATTGGGAAGCCAGGAAAAGGCAACCTAGAAATCAAAAATAACCTCTCTTTTCCTAAAAACCTTGGTTTTCTTTTCATGTCCTCAAATCCTCGCATCTCTCTCTCAAACAGGATTGTCCCATGAAGCTACTCCTATCTCTGAAATAGGAAGGAGGAAAATCATTCTATCAACCAAAGAAAGTGCTCTAAGGAGAACTTTGTTTGATTCTGCTAGTTCACCCCCATCACCTATACCTACTACTTTCATCATGACATCCATAGGTAGTGGTAGTGGAACCTGAGGTGCCTCGTCCTCCCAGCCTTCCACTTCATCTATAATTGGTAGTATATACAGTCATCAAATCCCCATTAAATCCACTACCAATCCTACTAAAGTGATAAAAAATTATGGGCTTTTCCAGTTCGAACAAGACACTACAACCACTCCATGGCATGTGTCTTCTCCCTTGAATTTGGCACCTGCTACTGACCCATTACCGAAGTTTAAAGAACATCTTCCTAAGTTCTCGAGAAATAATATTGTTTCTACAAACGAACACTAGTGGCATTTTCTAATGTTTGTCATAATATCAAGGCTAATGATAACGATACATGCATGCGCTTATTTGTCAACTCCCTTGAAGGGAAGCGACAACAGATTTTTTTGATCTCCCTCCAAAAATTATTTCCACTCGGGAAGAGTTGGTTTATTGGTTCAAGTCCACTTATGGACAATCAAATAGCCTAATTGAATAGTTAAGGGAATATAACAATATTGCTTACAAATATGGGAAACTATTAAGTCTTTTAACCTCCATTTCACCAAATTATATATTCAGATCCCTGAACTAATATGCCCCCAAAATCAAGCCACTTTCATGCATTATTATAATACGCTGCCTTCTCCTTATCGTCATAGGCTCGAATAAAAGTCTATGGACAATCTTGGCTCCGCTCTTCACACTTGCCTGGAGCATGAAGAGCAACTTGAAAGAACAATTCTCCTTAAAGGAGACTCAGTCAAACAAACAAATATGTCTTCCCTCCTACAACTTGTGCAATATATGAACAATCGGATGATAGCCTATGAACGAAAGGGGAATGTTCCTTCACTTACTCCTGAGGCATCTTTTGCTTCCTCGGCAACTTTTAGAAATACAAATGAAAATACCTTTCAGCCAAAGGCCATTATGTCTCGCAGTTGATGTAACTTCTGTGAAGAAAATCATGAAGAAAGTGCTTGTGAAGTTAATAAAAATGCCAGAGATAAGATCTTTGGCAAGAAGCCCGAAACCACTATCTTTGTTCTAGATTGGGCAGAACCAGAAGATGTTATGATAATAAATACTAGGAACAAATATTATTCTACTAAAGGAAAATACGATCCTCCTCATACTTCTTCCACTCCAAGCTCTTCTTCGCAAAGTATTGATGTACAAACTGTCAAAACTCCTGAAAGTCAAGGAGTTTCTTCCCCTCTTCCCTCTTATAAGTATAACATCCTTAAACAATTGGATAATATCAAGGTTGATGCTACTCTATTGGACATGGCTGTCGTCCCTGAACAAAAAAAGCATCTCAAGAATTTTATGGAAGGTAAAGCTTCTAACATAGCCAATCTTTTTGAAAAGACGAAAGAAGAGGATTCCACTGTAAATAACATAGGTGTAAATAATTTTAGACACCCTATAAAAAAACCTTCCTTTTTATATTTCCTTAAAAATTATGGATAAAATAGCTCATTGTTTCCTAATTGATGGCGGGTCTAGTCCGAGCGTAATGTCAAAGATCATCATGGAAGAGTTGGGCTTATCATGTACTAATGAAAATTCTAGAAGCATGCTCTCCTATAACAGTCTGCGTCAATCAAGTATAGGTGAAATCAAGGATGTAACTTTATTTATGTGCGCGCATTATGAAATAATAACAACCCTCAACATCCAAGTAATTGACATGCCAGTAAGTAATTATTCAATTATCTTAGGAAGAGACTGGCAAACCTTAACAGGTGGATACCTTTCACTTGATGGAACACACTTGTCTGTCAATAGGAATGGAAAAAATATTATAGTCCTAAGGGAAGGAAGGATTTCACCATATATAGAGAGTATTCCTCAACCCAATGTAAACTATCTTGAGGAAGACTTAGGAGTGTACTCTTTCTTTGTTGACAAGGGTGACACTATTCTTGAAGCATTTGATTTTGAATATGGCATGTGGCACATTCATTTCGATGGGTCATGCTCAAATGAAGGTAGTGGAGCTGGCATTATTTTATACTCTCCTATAGCTAAAATTCATAATTTCTCTTATAGGTTAGAGTTTGCTTGCGCGAACAATGTCACTGAGTTTGAAGCCTTATTGTTAGGCATTGGAAATGCTTATAACCTTGGTTGTGGCCACCTTACAGTTTTTGATGATTCTGAACTTGTTGTGAATCTTGTACGTAAGATCTATTCACCTAGCAATAAGTTGCTTAAACGCTATACCCAAGTTGTTTGGATGCTCATCTCAAACCTGTTATCATTTAACATCACTCATGTTAAGAGGGAACTTAATTCAATGGTTGATAGGTTAGTTGTATTTGCAGCATCTCCTACTCAACAAATTTTACCACAAAGACCCGATTGTACGTTTCAATATTTATATCGTCCTCACAACCCTGATAACGTAGAATCATGGCAGGTTTTCCCTAGTGATGAAGGCATGTGCACTTTAATACAAAATGAACCTGTTAGCACTTAATCTTGTCAAGGTTTTGTGAGTCTGTGGTTTCTACCTAAGTCTACAAATTTTGTCTATCTTTTCCCCTTTTCAGACCTGATCATAGATTTTTCCTCTCGACGTGCAATTTTCTTTCATTTGTCTTCATCCTTTGATCGAGTGGTTTTCCCTATCGAAGTTTTCTAAGAAATGTCAACCATAAGATCCCCTGTATTCTCTAAGGTCAATCACTTCCCTCTTTATCTTTTTCATTGAACCTTTGTTGGCCCGAGCCCTCAGCCAGTCATCAGAGTAATTGATCACAAGTAACAGTCATGAGCACCAAGCGCAACACTTGAAGCATTTTAATGTGGATTCAAATCAAGCAAGAAAGCAGGTTTAGTCTTCAAAGAAGGCAAGCGAGCGTGGGAATTAGGAGTTTCAAAAGGTTGTAGAACTATCTAGCAAGAATCGTGAAATCCTGATTCGTGAAAAAGTAGATCTAGGCCATCCAACCAAGGAGACACGTGGAGTCCAATTGGCATTTCATGATTTCGCAAGGTGGAGCGATCAAGGAACAGATTTTTAAAATTCACGAAATGTGAAATCACGAAATGATCTGAGTTGTCCTTCTCAGCAAGATGCATGGCACACGATTAAGCATTGCGTGATTTTGGGGAATGGAGTAGTCAAGGGTCTGAGTTGCGAGGACTCACGAAGCTCAAAATTGTGAAATGATCGAATTCATCTGATCAAAGAGGGGCACATGTCAACTGATCTGAGTGTCGCGATTTCATGACTCGAGGTTTCGAGCATGGAGCACAATGAAAACTCCCGACACACAAAATCATGAAGTGCTCAAAGTTTGGGCCCATGGTCATAGCCCGTGGCCCTATGGTGTGCAGGTCTAGGAAGAATATTAGCACCTTTCACGTGGAGCTGGTGACATGGGGTCTTCAGGGAAGCAATCTTGTCCTTCAATTTCAGAGAAGATCCGATCGTCGATCTGAATTTGGCCATTTTTCGATTTCGGGCATCGTGATGTTGTGAATCAAGGGCACTGAGAACTCTCGATATGCAAAGTCATGAAATTCCATTCTTTAATCCTAAGGTCACATGGGGTGATGGAAAGGAGCTGCGCAAAGGTTGGAGCACCTGAATTTATTGCAAAAAAATAACTGCATGGCCTCGAGCCACCAGGATTCACTCAAGAAGTTGCGTGCTCACCTGAACATTCATGGGTGTCAGGTTCCACCCCGATCTCAATGCAATTAGTTAATGGAAGTAGGGGGGGGTAGTTGAGACCTCGTTTCACCCCGTAAATGGAAAGCATGGAAAGACTAGCTGTGGAAGCTGACTGTCAGCCCAAGGAGCCCCCTGTCAAAGGATTTTCCTGCAAAGCCCATACCTATCCAAGATCATGTTTGACAGAAGAAAGAAAGTGCGATCATGCAAAGGAAGATGAAGATTCCAAGCATTGAATGTAATGACCAGAGCACGTTCTTAAGGGAGCAATGCTCTAAATATATATACTCAGTTTTTATATTTTGTAAGGGTCGATGGTAGAGCAAAGCTCCTATATTGTAAAGTTTTAATGAACACTCTGGTTTTCTGGTTATGCATATGCATTTGAGACATATCGTTTAATGATAGTCAGCTTCCTTACTCCCTCTTGTCTTCCTCTGATGCTGAAAGATTTCATGATTGAATGATTCACTTGAATTATTGTGACTGCATTATGATGAAACTTCAATTATAGTGTTGTTATAGTTCCTTTCAGTTTCTTTGAGATTTAAATTCAAGAATTTCTTGTGCTTAAATTGTTCCTCCTTGGGCTACCGAAAGACTTGATGTCCTTGGCAGACCTCTACATTTTCTCACCAAAGTCTTCCCCCTACTCACCCTTACTACAACCTAATGGCTAAAGTTAAACTGATACCTCACATGCTCGTGCATATCAGTCCAATTTTCTGAGTTAAGATGATATTTTCTTGAGACTATGCCCATTTTTCCCTTTTACAACCAATCTGTGACATAAACTCTGATGGGTATCAGGCTTACCTCTGCCACAATCCAGAGGTGACTTCTGGTGCTAACAATATTGTTAATATCATATGATTAGGGTTACGATATATAATATTGTTAATAAATGTAGATTTAGGGTTTATAAGATTAGGATTAGGGTATATAGAACTTAATTAATAATATATATAGTGACAAGTTTTTATAATTAAAATTTTATAGTAGTAATAAGACAAGGTTAGTTAGACCTCTAAACCTATGAACTAATTCAAAAATAAAATCGAAACAAGCAAGAAAAGGAAAAGGTAGGTGTCATACTTGATTTTGGTAAGGATGTTTTTTGATACTGTATCAATGGATGTCCAGTACACAAGAATGCTTTCGAGAACTGATTTGATCAAAGTTAGGATTTATAAGTATTGATAGAGAACTCGGGTTTGACCATATTTATAGAGAACTCAACTCAAAATTTGATGAGCTTTCCAAGGAGGCCTTATAGCTTCCTACATGAGCTTTTGGGTTCTACAAATTCATTGATGGCATAGAGACGAAATCTATGGAATTCCGACTATAAAATATTTTTTCTTCGTATATTTTGAACTAATGAATGTTTTTTAAATCATAGATGTATTGGTTTTTTGAGAGAATTAGATAGTTCTAGTTAAAATTAGGGGGAAGGGAAGCAAAGTCATGTAAATATACTTTTTGTTTAAGGGAAAATAACAGAAAGGAGAAGTGTTTTAAGAAAAAAACTATGAACAATCCTTCAATGGCTGGAATATGTATATTCAATCCGTGTGAATATAATGATTTTTTTCTTTGAAAAAAAATAGTTTATTCTTTCTTTTAGAAATTTTAATATTATAACAACCAAAACCCATGTTAAAATAAAATAAAAAAATGTGATTCTCAATTATTTATCAAAATCAAAGTTTGTAAATACCATACATCGTATCATCACCATACAAATAATATTAGACATTTCTAAAACATTATCCATATAATTAAATCTAAAGTAAATGAGAAAGAAACACTTTATTTATAAAAAAATCCTTCCCATAGTTAAACAAATACAAATATTTTTATGTTCATCCAAAAAGTAATCCATATTATACAAAATTATCATCCCACATATTATATCCATCGAAAGAGTAATCCATATTATACAAAATTATTATCTCATAAATCATATTTATATTTAGAAGTGTAGAAGCAATTTATTTATAAAAACTCCTTCACGTGTCTACATCATGGTAATGAGTAATGAATAAGATAATAAAGTTTGCATTTACATCATGGTAATGAGTAATGAATAAGATAATAAAGTTTGCATTTAGTGCCAATAAATTCATAAATATGTGTTTGTTTTCATCAACTATTCTTTAAAATATGCATTAAGACATCATGTTCATAAAAAACAAAAGAAGGAAATATGTAAGAAGACATTGCGTAGATAAAAAACAAAATAAAGGAGAGTTGCACAATGGTTAGTTCTTGTTTTTTGAGAATGAGAGAGTAAGAATGCCATTGTTAGCTTTAAATTTTAGACTATATTTCACTTTGAATTTGCAAAATGATAAAGATGTTGTAGCTCTTTTCACTTCTTTGATTACATCTAATCGTAAATATCTCAAACAAAATATTCATAACTAGTAAGCATGCTTCTCATGTTATTCATATTAATGATCACAAGTAAGAGAAGATTGAAGTCTACCATATTAGATTGAAGTCTACCATATTTTGAAGATAATGAGAATGTACCGTGAAATGTTAAAATTAGAGCCTTTCTTTTTTCTTCACGCTAAATTAGATGTTCAATGTGTAATTGGTAAATTTGGAGGTATGTATTTTTCCCAAGTTGAAATCATTTTACACGTTGCTTTAAATATTAAATTACGAATCTAAAACTTGTTTTTTTTAGTAATGGAGAGAACAATGTATTTACAAAATGAAATCCATCTTAAAATCAATTATTTATTTTTCTTTAATGTTGCTAACATCACCTTCTTAACCCACATTATGAACCGGATCTCTAAATTTATCTACAAGAACTTTTGATACAATAGTTTGGAGGTTATATTATGTTTAATCTAAGCCTACATTGCTTTTATGAATTCAATATAATATCTTCATTACTAAACTCTAAGGTTTATATAAAACACTATTTAAAATTTACAGTCAAGTGGAGATATTTCATGCAGTAGCTATGAACAACCATAGATTTTGAATATATTAATATATTAATAAAAATCAACACTGCTCTCCATGAATACATTATAAAAAATCAAAATTGATGAATCATGCTAGAGAGGTAATGACTCTATGTGCTTCTTGTGGGTTACAAGAGATTTCTTAAGTTGGAGCTATACCTACAACTAACATGCAAGGTCACAAGTGTTGTCAAATAGTTGTGTAGAACCGGCTTGAGGCTAACCAAGGGTGTGTATGGAATCTCTAGGCAAGGTCACCAGCTCAACTTCAGGGAAGAACAAGTCTCGACTTCACTCTTTGTTGTTCTATCTATAAGAATGTGCTAATAATGTGGTGCCAAATTGAGGTTCTAAGAAAGTTCCTCTTTAATAAACACTATTCAGGTCCAAATTTGTATTGATGTTATACAACTCTTTCAATGCAATATTTCCACAATAACCTATGAAATCAGTCCAGACACTGAGCATTTATGATTTGGTAGTGATCCATGGGTTGAGGGATGAGCTTGTATAGATGAGGTATGTTGTTCTTAAATGTAGGATCTGTGAATGAAAAACATGTGTTAAGCCATTTGGCATCGTCAATGCTAGAATTTGGAAGGGAGGAATGTTGAGTATGTGAAAAATTTGTAAATATAAACAAAATTTGCAAAAAAAAACAATAAATTAGAGTGTCTTTACTTGTGCCTCTTCTCCTAGTGGGTTTGGATATGTTGATGGTGAAGCCTCTGTTACTGCTAGTGGTGGGTATTGATCTCTAATAGTTGGTCCCAATAAGTAGGTAATTAATGGTAGATAAGTCCATGAAAGATATGTTATCAATGTTGATTTGTCAAAAACCTTAGAATAATCATGGGTCCATCTCTAACTAATATTACTAGCATTGTGTAGGCTATAAAATGATGTATTTTGGCTAGGGTTGGGAATAAATTTCCATCCCTGAGGTTGTATATATGCCCTAATAGGGCTAGGACTGAATCCCCTATGTGAATTTGGATGCATAACAATTATGCAACATTTTGTACCCCTTTTAATAAGTGTAAAATTTGAGAAAATATTCACCTCTTGGAAATATTGTATATTGCATTTTAAGTGGCCATTCAAAGTCCAAGTTAGATATGTAGGATTAAAATTTGACTTCCATGCTGCTCTTCAATAAAAATGTGTGATATTTATATACATCTCATTTTATAATATATGACGTACTTATGTGTTGTAATACTATATCATGACTCTGACTGGGAAAACTAGCACCTAGTTCCATTGGGATTTCTTCTACCTGTTATTTCTCATGTTAATCATTCAGTTATTCAGAAACATAATCAAAATGAAAAACACCCTGAAATAAAAGAGAGGTGAAATACTGCACAAACAAGGTGGGAAAGTAAGGCAACCACCATTGCCAATGAAGAATTCAAAAGGCTACCACTTCTTCCTCTATATGTCTACATCTTCATAGATCCATGTAACGAGTGGACCATGAGGAGGAACGAGAATGAGCAAGTTCTCTAGATGACGCCATATGTATAGGAAAATGTGTAAAGTTTATTTGAAGAAAAATGAAGGATCCAAAAGATTGACAAATAAATGAACTTATCTTCATTTATGAAGGAGAAGCATCATTTTTGGAGTAGCACAACAATTGTTGTACATAGTCATTGATGGTGATGACTTGCAATGCTTCAATTGAAGTGCTTCTCTCAAGTGCCTTTTCAAGTCTCCTTTTCCTGGTAAGTTTGACCTATTCGATATAATAGTGATAGTGCCCCTGATTTCCGCTATTAATATAGGTCAATTGTGAATCAACTATAGAGGAAATTGTGACTGTGAAGGATAAAGACATAGGTACAAAGGTTGAGAACGTATGCACTACCTTGCATGCCACCCTTTAGCCAATGACCATTGACATCGCCACAGTGTTGCATGTGTTAGAGTATGATGGATTGTGCTTGTTTTACCATAGACAATATCACTATTGTCACCCAACCATAGGCTGAAGCCACCCTCCGAGCACCTTAACCTTGACAAAGAATCATTCCGGAAGCAAACCCTAGGTTAGATAGCCAAACAAAGGGTGGTGCACCTTTCTCCAAGGATAGCGCACCAAGCAAGAGCTGATCAGAGCGTCCAAACCATAACCAAGAGATAGTCCAAGCCAAAACCAAAATCTGCTAGCTGCATCAGCTGCAATGACAACTCTCCTCCAAACTTGCACACAAATGGCCAACTGCACTACACACAAGTGTTGCTTCTACAGTTCTAAGAATGCCTTCCAGAATGAAGACTAGCCTCCTGTATTTATACTAAATCTGGTAAACTACCTGGGCTGACTTCTCATTCTGGGTACTAATTCTTTAGTATATATTATTTCCTTTAGCCGACTTCTTCTCTTGGAGGCTAATAACCTAATACAAGTCATTCCCTTGAGCCGACTTGTCTTCTAGGGTTATTAACCAATCAATTAGGGTTTCTTCTTGCTTCCTGGAATATTCTATTCTCATTAGGTTTACATGTGGAGGTAAATACCTCTCGCAACTACCATAATATCAACACTCACTCCTAGCTAGGGAGGTATTGAAGGTAATGGTCTTGAGCACAAACATATCATTCACTCGGTAACATCAACATAGTCATATAGACTATCTCATGATTAGATCATGAGCACCATCATCAGTATCAGTGTCATCAACTGCATCATCTCTTGAAACCATACTCCATCTAAGTAATCAGACATGATGCTGGATAAGTCACTCACTCCATAGAGTGACACAAGAGCCATTCTTCTAATCCAAACATATGTCATAGAAGAATAAATGTACTGGACCATTTTCCGTCTGGGAAATCTTTGTCCATTGATCATCCATCTAGTTGATAATCATTTCCAACACTGTTGATAGTCTTCAAGGTAATCAGAACAATATCATTCAATAGAACACAACTATGACTATCCATAGTAGTACTCAACTACAATCCAATGGTACACTTCCACACCAAGTAGAACACAGATACTTGATCAATGACGTATAGTCACAATCAGTGGAACACAATCCACCACAGTAGCATACATCTACTGTCTAGAGACATACAGTCTCCATAACAATCATCTGATATCAACCTGCACAGAAAACATTGTTATGATATAAACTGAATCATCTGGGCCATTCTTCCACTCACATCTGTGAGCTCTAGAAGAGCATCTTCCCTCAGAAGGTCAAACATCAATGATGAGCTATCTGGACTATTATTATCAAGTAAGGAAGAATAACTGTCTCGATTTCTGTGCCTGGACCATTCCCTATACTAGGCCATTCCTCTGGCACTAAACAAAGTGTAACCTGGAGAGAATGAGTCTGCCCTAGGGAAAGCCTATCCTTGACTGTTGAACCTAGACCATTCACCTATCTGGGCCATTCCTCTGGCACTAAACAAAGTGCAACCTTGAGAGAATGAATCTTCCCTAGGGAATGACTGTCCGAACCATTTCCTAAGGAAATGATTGTCCTGCACCAACCTCCAAAACGAACCATTCTTTGAAACTACTCACAATTGTGAGCTTCGAAAGAATGACTATCTGGCGAGGCGGACTAGTCTTCTTGAACACTACTAAGAGTGACTGTCAAGAAGAGACATTATCCTAGACCATTCCCCATGTTAACCACAATGGAAAATCATTGTCTATGGTACATCAACAATCCATCGAACCATTTTCATTACGAAAATGATCGTTTGATCTGGACCATTTTTTGAACTAGAAAATGCCTATCCGTCAGAAATCTCAAACAACTTTCTGAACTGGAAAGGAACTGCTCATCCTGGACCATTTTTTGAACTGAAAAGTGATTGTCCATAAATCAATAACACATCAGTACTCCCTCCCAACCTAGGAGTCATCTCTTCCTTTTTCAATAAGGAATTTGTCTCCACGAGCTCTGTTAAATTTTTAATTAAAATGAAGTACCAAGGCAAGTGTTTCTCTTCCCTAGGCGCCTAAGGGGAGAAATTGTCGAATGTGGGTCTTAGTCAAATTAATTTGTGAGATGCAA
>JZKD02S1750193.1:632191-645748 GCA_000966675.3 Picea glauca
ACCATTATAGGGAGTGCCAAAATTTGAATTGATTTAAAAAGAAAAAAAATGAAATTATCTGGACATGGTTAATGGGTTGGGGGCTAGGGAGTTAGGGCTAATTAGGTTCGGAACTAGTTATGGATTAATGGGATGCATGATATGTTGGTTTCTATTTAGATAGTTAGGGTTTATTGGTATAGAGGTTATGAGTGTTAGTGGCTTATAGTGGTCAAGGGTTAGACTTAATAAGGGGTCAAAAGGTTTGGTGATTAAGGGTTAGCGGTTAGGGGCTAGGGGCTAGGGGGTTAAGGGATAGTGAATGGTTATGGGATAGGGTTTGACATTATCATTGGTTCATGAGTGAAGGCATGAGGGGCTAGTTAGGGGTTAGGGGTAAGTTGATCAGTGTTCGCTAGGGGGCAATGGGATACGGGTTAGTAATATTTTAGGTAGTAATAAATAATTGGAAAACAACCTATTTCTTATACTAATTTGTCCTTTGTTTTTTTGGTTTCAAATTAAGTTTTTTAACCTACCCACACATCCACACACATGAGTGACATACCTAATATAAGTGATGAAACTAAGATTTGCATTTATTTATGCATATAACCCATGCACACAATCCACACAATTAACAAACATGAAGTGACATACTCATACACATAAACAATGCACCTAACTTGTGCCCTGTCTACATACCCACACACATTGTGACACACCTAACCTATACACTTATGTCCCACACATATATTTTATGCACTTAACATATTCACTTGCTTATGCATATAACCCATATGCCCACACATGCATCTAACCTATGCACTTAATGCGCATAGCTAACCCATACACCTAGAACCCATGGACCAAACTCATGTACATAAACAACACACATAAGTGATGCACTTACTCACATAAGTAATTTACTTAATTTATGCACCTGCATACACTCCTAAGATCAACCATGCACCTACCCATACACATAATCTATGTAGCTAACCCATGCACTTAACACATGTACATAAATGATGCACCTAACATATGCATCTACCCACCCACACACATAGGTGACACACCTAACATAAACGATACAACTAACTTGTACTTACCAATATCTGTATGTAATGTGACAAAAAATGTGTTAACATGTGCTGAAGTGGATATGTGATTGTGTCAACTCGCTAGATCCATAATTTCTTACCATAGCTTGAGATTAGGACTTCATATATGCATTAGAAAGCTTGTAGAAAGGTTTACAACATGAAGGGAAAAAATATTGCAAAAATAAAGTATAAAGGACACACAAAAGACGCAAACATGGCACAAAAATGACTCAAAAGGATGAAAAAAAAGGCAAAAATAGACATAAAGAGGATTCATAAGCACATAAATAAACTGCAAAAAGGATGCAAAAGGACTCAACGAGATGCAATCATGACACAAAAAATATGCTAATGAGAAATGAACAAATGCAAAATATGGAAAATTGATGCATAAAGACGTAAAAGTCAACACAAAAAAAGGATGTCAAAGGACTCTAGTGTGTCCCATTTTCTGATTTGTATGAAAGGGGATGCAAATAGGGATGCTACAAGCCTATATTGTAGTAGTGTGCCTAACAACAACACCAATATTTCATGTAAAAGTACAATTTCAAATATTTCTTTCCAAAACAACACACTAAATAATGACACATGCGAAGGGAGAACCACTTAACCTTGAACAATATACACTGAAAAATGTTTCCACAAAGAACAATATAGATGAACATTTTTTCCACAATCATGGATCTAACAAAGATGCATCCCTTTAAATAAGCACATTGTACCCATAATGAATAGATACCCATTAAGGTAATTAAGAGCACAACTAATCTACCAATCCAAACCAAGAAGCATTAAATATATTCATGATAATATAAGCGACATGTTGAGGCCTATTTCTTAATTAAAATCATTAAATAACGTCATTCCCCCACCCCCAACCTCTAAAAACGAAGAAGAAGAAAAAAGACATGTTTTACATCAACCTTAGAGAATGACATAATATATGTAAAAATATTATCTTAAACAAAAACAAAGGCATACCATGCTATGGGAAACTAAAACTTTAAAGACAAACAGAGACCAAATATGGAAACTAGTCATAGAATTGCAATGAATGCCATGGAATATGCAACATGTTACATTGGTTAATCAAACCACCAAGAAAAACAAACATGTTTCTCCTATCCCCACTATTAATTAAGGAACGAGTTAATTAGTGGTCAAATCCCACCTTAATCCACTAAGTTTTTCGAAATTGATATGATTTGAGTTGTTTTAAAATAGAACAAAACAAAATTTCTATCAACAATAAAATGGAACAATAACTATTTCTATTATTTTTTAGATTTAAGGGATAAATTTTTATAAAAAATATAAAACTCTACATGATACATAATTCAAATAAACAATGATAACTCCAATACAAATAATATGAAAATAAAAAAGTTCATATAAGCTTACAAAAAATAGCTAAATAAATTTTATAATATCGACTTACAAATTGAGAGCATTATGAGATGAGATAGAGAAACAAAAATAAGAGCAATGCCCAAATGGTTGAAGAGGTTGACGAAATGAAATGAGAGCATCGCAAAGATGATTGAGGACGATGAGATAGACAAAAAGAAATGCGTGCAATGCCAAAATGGTTGATGATATGAGACAAAGAAGAAAAAGTCAAGATTGAAATACTATATAATGGCATCAGGCCAAGAAAATATCATTCAAGAATGGGATTGGAGCACACGATGAGATTTACTGTTGAGATCGCTTTGTTTTTTCTTTTCAAAAATTGTGAATGAAAAAAGTATCGTAGAATAGAAAGAAATTAGAGTGGGGCAGAGCAAAGAGTGAACTAAATAGATTAGAGTAGAGCACCGAGGTAGGTGTGTTTGCTCATCATTTTTGTTCTTATTTTTGTTTCTTTGTTTACTCAGCCATGCAGAAGAGGGGTTTAGGTTTTGATTATTTTGTGCAGGCAGGTAGTCGTAATCGGTAATGGGATAGTGTTCCCGCGTTTGAGGAAAATATGGAAATATTGCCATTATTTATAACCATCTGAGTAGTCTATAGAAAGAGTGAAATACACAGATATTAGAGCAGAAGAGGTCGTGGTAGGTGTGCTTGATCATCATATTTTATCTCTTTTTTCTATGTTTTTTATTTGTTTGCTTTGCCAAGGCAGAAGAGGGGTTTAGGGTAACATTATTTAATGCATATGGGGAGTTGTACTTAGGTATTATATTTTACTATTCCCGGGTTTAGAAAAAAATATGACAATGCTACCATAATGTCTAACCATCCCGATAGCCTATATCTTGCTTTTTTTTCCATTGCAAAACAAAATATCTCTACATGTCTGAGATTTTTACTTCATTTTTATTACTATGACAGATCTTGTAATTGTCTTCCCACCCATTATCACTGAGAGTTTAAACTCATTTCTAGCATTAAATTACCTATATACAATTGCTTACCATATATATTACACAAAAATTGAAATAAATAATTGTGATGCTGCTATGGAAATCCCTCTTTAGTTTATTATTTTTAATACAACCAATAGGTTCTCCTTATTTTTTGCTATGTATTGTTCACATTGTTGTTGTAGTCGTGTCATGGGATTTATTTTTATTTGTAAGCAGTCTAATACCCTTCCCTAAAGCCCTCATGGATCCTATCCTTCAAGATCTCTCTCATACACTGAGGCAAGGTTAATAATCATTTATGTTTTTAACCATAATTTTTACATAATAGCCATTAAGAATAGATTGTTTATTTTGATAAAATTCTGTCAAATATTAACATGGGATTTTGGGTTTTTGACCTTAAACTTGGATATTGTAGTACTGGCATTGACATAAAAATTTAATATGTAAATTAATTATCAGATTCTACCTACATAGATTGATCATTTTGATAAAATTTTGTCAATTTATAACATGGGGTTTTGACCATAAACTTGCATATGTTAATACCTACAATGACATAAACTCACATGCATAGATTTCTCATTTTGATAAATTCTGTCAATTATTAACCTAGGTTTTTGATCAACTTGCATACTTTAATACCTACTGTGACACGAAAATTTACTATGTACATTAATTGGAAAATTCTCACATACATGTTTTTTTATGATGGTGTGATCTGTTTGTAACTTGTAAGTTTGCATGCTCTCTTTCTCTCTTCAGTTTTTTTGTAAAATAATGTTTTTGTGTGCTGTGAATAACCCCACATGGGATTAATTCTGAGAAAGGGTGGTTTATGAGGCTTTACCTGCACCAACAACTTTTCCAATATGTATGCTCGCTTCTGGGTGCATGTCCCTTGATTAATGTGATAACATCCTTTCCTACTGTAGCATTGACATCGACAATGGTATGGTTGTCATGCTTTGTGTCCTCTCTAGCTTGCAATTGTTACCGATGTGATGTATTACAAGTTGTTATTACAATGGTGCATTCTATGGTGGGATTTGGTTCCACATTACGACTAATATTTTCGAAGTACATGCATATACACCTTTTTTTTATAGAAAAAAGGCCATTTGGGTGGCCATTATAAGGTTGGGTAAAGGATGCTTAAAAGCCAACAAAGTTTTGAAATTTTCCCTAAATCATCTATCAGAAATATATTTCCAATTGGTCATACAACATTTAAGTCAAGTGTCTCGAAAACGCCATTTGGACATACAACATAAACACTCAATTCCCTTAAATAGTTTCTCATTAAAGCACAAAAAGGAATGACAACAAACATGAAGAAGCTTCATTTATGCTGCCATTGAAATTAGTTATGCATTAAGAGGAGGATCATCATTATCATTGTTGAAGGGCCCCCACACATCATTCATCGACTACATGCCAGGTGCAATAATTTTCTACCTATCATTCTCAGGTTGTTTCTCATTCTATGAAATTGACATCATAAGAGTTATGAATTTATCATGTAATAGCCATGTAGGAGGCCCTTGTGGACAACTATGGCGACACTTTCCACTCTCCCGTAAAATACAACAAGCTTTATGGCCATGACTCCTCCCATTCCATTGACATTGTCTAGATCGAGCAGAAGGGATCAAAGACTTGACAAGGGGTTCTCTACTTATAGTGTGGGACACCCTTCCCTAATGATTTAGGAGTTGGAAAAAGTGTGCTACATCTTGTTCCACCTTTTGGACTTGTATTGAATTTTGTAATCAAAGATTAGTATAAAAGAGAAATTATTATATGCTTAGGCTTAATTTAGCAAAATCGCCTTCCTTTTTTTCCATTTTAAAATAAAAATTTGAATTCCAATGAGTTAATAGGCAACATGAAATTCAATGACCTAGGTTAATTTCTGCTCTAGTAAGGAATATTTCCATGAAAGAGCAACAAAGAGGAGTTGGCTACAAAACTTTGAGATCCGCTTTTAGGTTAGCATGGGAAAACAATAGAATCAAAAGAGATGCTTAATGCTTTCCACTGCCTACAAAAAGGTCACAAGGGTTGAGGAATTTCAAGAAGAACCAATCTATGGCGTACAACATCCCACCCAACATAAGAGACCAAGTGAAAAAAGGTGTCCACACATCACAAAGTTGAAAGAACCAAGTAGACAACTTATAAATAAGCCTCCAAAGTTTATTAAGTCGAGCATCAAGCACATGTTTGTGACCCAATCACCTATTCTTATCATTTGGCTTATATTTTTAGAAGGCCTCTGACTTATTTTGATTCTTTCCCTTCTAACAATTAAGGGAAATTGAATTCTCGACTTCAACGGGAGGGGAGTCTAGAATAAGATCTTCATATGAACTAAAACCATCCTTTTAGGTTTGGGAGGTCTGGATTTGGTTTCTAGTTCTATAGTGGAAGATGTCATGTATAGTTCTAATTCTAATTTTGAAGAATCTCAAGGCCAAAAACAATGGAGGCTCAACCATAATCCTTGCCTTTATGTAGGAGAATAGGTGACCACCAAATCGAATTCTCATAAAGACAAGCCAAATTTGAACCCTTGGCCTTTCCAATTTAAGAAGCATTTGATGACCTCCCAAGCCTTCCAAATGTTGTGCCGACACAAGTGCCTTCGACTTTAACTATGATTTGGGTGACAATTAGGGTTTGTAGATTTAAGCTCGACCATGATTTTGTACCCAAAGGAACTCCTTGACTAAAACAACAATGCAAGAGCATCTTCGAGGCATCCATCCCTTCCAAGGCTTGAATGACACATTTGGCACATAGAGCTTGGGTTTGAGTGTGATATTTGTTGATCCACATTACATCATTGTTCGTGAGGGTGCAACAAAGGTTCTAGTTAACTCTATGAAATAATTTACCACCTTTGATATTTTCCCAAAGAAAGCTCTAGATAGATTTTTCCAATCTTTGGTAGGCACTAGTCAAGGGAGCCTAGAAAGAGTCGTAATAAACACATGCACAACCAAAATCTTAGGGTATATTTGAAATATAATGACAAAGGCTAAAGGTTTAGACATCCATTTTTCATTTTTTCCCCACCCCTTGAATAACCATTTCCCACATCTTGTGATGCTTGAAAGGCATAATAGATGATGAAAGATTTTCTACATTGGATCCATGACTTCCATTATTCTAATGACCATTCATGTATATCATGGGGAGTTTTCCTATATCATTGGGTTTTGGACATTGAGTTTTGGACCCATAAGTTGTACAAAAAGTTGGAAGATGCTCCATAGTATTATCTATTGATTCTTTCTCCTGAAGGATGGTGATGTGGGAGTTACCTGCAAAGTAACCATTAACAATTTGGCAACTTCAGGCTCAGGGAGAGAAATCCCCTTAATGAGCCATGTTATCGTGCAATTTGTACTTGCCCAAAGCCCAAGGCAAGTAATAGATGAAAGATTGGCATAACAAGGAGTGACCTATCACTGCCACCTTAATAGGAAACCCCTTTCTGTTTAGGAGTATATCAAAGTTACCCCAAGGGAGACATCCCTAATGACCTAAAGGGTTGGTAAGACTAAGACAAGGATGCAAGGAAAACCCCCCTCTCACTGGTCACTCAAGTCAAAAGGTTCTCTAGGTCTTTAAGAGATGAAGCAAAATAAAAATAAAGTGTACCTGCCCAGAACAAGACAACAAAGGGAAACTATGGCAGCTTTCAAGTACCAAATGATGTCAGTGCCTCATAATACCATGAACCTTTGAAAAATAAGCTAGCTGATATAAATATGCAACAATATAAAATTTTATAAAAACAATAAGTATTTTGTAACAACTACAATAAATATGCCTTGGAAATGCTTGAAAAGACAATAAAAAGGTAGCTTTAACTAGGAAAAAAGATAACCAATTGTCACAGGCAATTTTAGCAATGTCTAGCTAGCATTAAATGTCAATTTTGTAGTGAATTTTCTGCAGTTAGATGGTCGTAGCAATCTTTTGTAACAACAACAAGTATTAGTGCTCAGAATTGCAAGAAAACACCATGTAAACTTAACATTTATAAAGTAGATTGTTTGGCAATTATCATAATCAATTTATGAGCAAGTTAGATGCAAGTTATTTGGTGTATGAATCAAATTAGTATGAATTAGTATGACTGTAGCAGTGATTTGCAACAACATCAAGTTAGCTAGTGAATTAGTCTAGTTTAGGGTTAGTAGAAGTTAGCAAAAGCTTCAAGGAAGAGAGTTTGAGTGTTTAATCAATCCTTCAATAAGAGAGAGGCTAGAACTAGTGCCTTCTAGGGCTTATGGATTCAAGTGGACGACTTCTTCTAAGGCTAAAAATCAATTTTGATAGTGCACAAAAGTCCAAGAGGAATGCATAGAAGAAGTAGTAACTTAAGTCCACATATGCATTTTCCTCAAGAAAACAAGATACTGGGGTGTAGGCAATTCTAGGCCCTAGCACCTTTCTTTCCTTAGGCTTCTTATGGGATAAAAACTTAGGTAAATATAACTAGGTCAAAACCTTAGAGTGCTAGGAAACTAGGGCTCTAGGGTTTCACTAGTTACTAGATCAATTATACGAAAAGCTTGGCAAATAGAAAGTAAGAAAGTAGCAATTTAAGTTCCTTCAAGCATTAATCATATCATGCAATATCATAATATTGTGTGAGCAAATAAAACCATTCAATATATGACAAAAAATGCAGATTTTACCTACTTGCACCAAGAATAATCATGAAATACCATGGAAGATCACCATAAAATCTTCCAAGATTGATCCAACTTGCAAAAAATCAGCCTTATACAAGAGTGCGCCTCACAATTTCAGCCAATATCCGTTCTAGGGTGCAAATTTCAGACCTCTCCTCTTGTGTGAGGAGTTGTTATGAAAAAATGAGAGTACTTTATGTTTATTTATACATAATTTTGACCTTTAATTAATTTTCAAGTCAAATAAAGGTTGACTTGGCCAATTTACAAGTAAATTCAATTTAGACATAAATAAAATAAATTAGCATCTAAAAACACTTCCAAGGGTGATGTCATGCCCTTATAGGGTGAAGTTGAGGCCCAAAGGTGGAACGTTGGGCTCCAAATGCAGAACGTTTGGCCTCTAAAGGCCCTGAATGATGCCCACACATGCCAACTAGCTCATAACTTCCCTCAAAATGAAAAATGTAGCTCTGGATGATGTCTAGGGTCATGATGGTGACGTCATGGGATTTCAAAGGTCAACGTCCAGGTGGAAGAGCAAGATCCCCCTAGGTCTAGGTCTTCCAGGGTGTCCTCAAGGGCAATGTCCTTCTTTCTTCCTGGTGCAAATATCTGATGTCTTCTTGCCCCTGGTTGGGGTCACACCATCCATCTATGGGCATTCAGCCCCATGAAGGTCTGAGCTAATCATTCCCCATGTGTACATGTCCACCGGGAAAGGTCCTGCAACAACAACAAGTGTGCCCTCCAGGGGTTCATAAGTCATATGGATCATATGGTGTTGCCTCCACAAGAGATGATTGCTGCTCTCAAATACCCCTTCACGCTCTATTGGATGGTTGTCCTTCTCGGCCAGTTGAACAGATCTCAATCGAGTACACTCTCTAGGTAAGATGAATGGATTTTATAGCAAGCCTCGAAAAGCTATAGCCAGTCTGTTTCCTGGTCCAGCTGGGCATATTACTTACGAGCATGCCATCCATGCCTACCAGGCATACCAGGTGCACCCCACCTATCATCCATGCTTGGTTAAAGCCTTCCTTTCTTCCTTTATACGCTACCCTTTCACTAATGAATTTCCCCACTTTGCACAAGCTTTGAACTCTCAGAATTACCACCTTGGTAGGCCACCCTTTCACTAGTTAATTTCCCTACTTTGAAAAAATGCCACACCGGTGAAGGCTTTAAATGCTACAACTACCATCATAATTACGTTAAGTACATCAACTAATGTGGCCACTAGACAAATAAATGCTCCACTAAAGGATCCCTATGAATCTAACAATGCCACATCATATGTATATAAATGCCCCCGATGGATTGAAATGCTACAACTACCATCATAATGGTGTTAAGTACATCAACAAATGTGACCACTAGAAAACATTCAAACCTATTCTAACAACCCCATCCCAGGTCCAGACATGATTAATCCCAAATTATTTGCAAGAGCAGATCCAATACTCGATTTCGAAACAGTGTATTTAGGGGGCTCACCATTGTTGCAGGTCTTGGGATTCATGCCAAATATAGGGCTCATTGGACCCTTCAGAGTCATTTTCCCACTCGATCCATCTCCCCACTACCATACTCGTATCTTATCACTCGTTAACTTATTTAGCACATGGGTTGTCATGGATATATTTTATTGAATTAAATTCAATTTGTCATATTTTTTGTCATTTTCATTTTTTGAATAGACTTTGAATCGAAGGTTGAGTCCCAAGTTGACTTCGAGTCACTTGCCTAGACTTTTGAGAGCTTATCAAGCAAACGAGGATCCAGTTGACATGTAAATCACATCCAATAATCAAATTACCCAAACATGTGCATCATACCCCCTTTTACCCAAACAAATGCTCAAAGATGTTATGAAATTTAACAAGTCAAGTTTGGAGAGGGTCTCAAGGTGTCCTATTGGCCTAATCCTCCTTAATTTTGGGGTGTTTCCCAGGCGAGAGTAAATCTAGGTCATGTAAGTGCATGAGGTGGCATGGGATAAGTGTTTGGGCATGGGGTGCAATGATAACAAGGAAATGTAAGCCTTACATGTGGGTGCCTTTGTAGAGGGTGAGTTGCACCTTATCATGGATGCCATTGTTTCCTAGCCCATTCATTGCCTTTTATTCTTAGCTTCATTGCTTTTGATCTTTCGTTTTTATGCTTCAAGGGAAAAGTTGAGGGACACTATACTAGCTTGGTGACCAGAGGTGGTAGTGTTATCTACAAGCATTTCATGGAAATGAGAAGTTTGGCTTCTGATGAGACCCCCTTTCTCTTCGCTATGACACCAAGAGCCACTACCCTGGTTTGGTGACCAGATAGATGGTATTGTCATGCCGCTATATGCCCATGGTCATAATAGGTCGTCCCATGATGAGACCTCCTATCCACCAACAAGTACCTTGAGTGTTATTATCTTATAGGTTCCCTTTTCTTACTGAGAAGCCTTTTATTGATTCTCATAAATCCCTGGGTGAAGCATCTCAAAGGTTCCTTCTTTGTCTTTTAACTCTTTCCAACTACTTTTACCCCCTAGGCCTTTAGCCCCTTCTTCTCACAAGGCAAGGTACAACCCTTCCTAGTGTGGCAAACCCAATGCCCGGACAAAGGTAGGGGGAAACGAGAGAAGTAAAAATGGAAAGTGGTAAGTATGGAGGGAATGGACGATGACCTTTCAAAGAACCACCCAATGGCAACCCATCCTAAAGGGAGATCAACTTACTAGGGCACCATGTCATCCTTCCATGTATGAACAAGTCAAAGAGCATAATTTCCAAGCAAAAGTTATGAAATGAAGGAGAATTCAATGCAACATATTTAGGAGCTTCAAGAATTAGAGTGACACATACCATGATACCCAGATTCATTACCTCATGGAGCAAGACTTATTGCTACTTCAATACCAAGCTGGTGGGATGGATATTGTTGCTGCTGATAAATAGGTTGCACTGAGGAAAAGAGGGGTCCTCCGGGGCCATGCTCAAGTCATCTGGCTCTTGACACTCCATGTATAGGATCTGTGGGCCTCGACACATGATATCCTTAGTTATCCCTAGGGTAGGGGATAACAAGCCCTTTTCCCACTTTGTAGGCAATCAAATTTCCTATAACTCAACTACTATCACATAAAAGGAAGGGCATGTCTTATGTCTTTTACTTGTTCATTTATTTTATTCCATTCTCATATTTTATGTGTGTGTGTGTTATGATGATGTACATCTTGAATCAAACAATGTTCTTCAACCATGTAACTATACATGCATATCTTCTTCTTGAATTGATTAATTGGTTGTTAATGCACAAACACTTTTATATTGTTAGACTTTGGTTTACAGAGAGACTTGGTGAAATAGACATGTCTACAAAAATGTGGACTACTTTCTCTTGGACAAAAAGACCCTATGAAGCTTTACTATTCCCTAGGATTGTCTTTGGGTTCTTCTCGTGGAATGTAGGTGGAGTGGGGAGAAGGCCCCCTTCCGGAGGGGCTTAAGCAACTAGGCAAGTATTACTTCTAATTTTAAGCAAATGAATTTATATTGTCTCTTTCCTACGTTGGATTATTTGTTGCATAAATTAACTCTTATTAGGCCATTGCACTGTTATAGTTTGATTTTTTGACTTAATAGTTGCCTTGAGAACAATAGAGTGAGGAAGTCTTATGGGTAATATGGAAATTTTGGCATAGTCCCTACATTTGATCACTTTAGAAGGATAGACTATTGTCAATGATTACCACTTTTGGAATATGAAACTATTACACAATTTTTTGGTTAAARGTGAAAAGGACAATGGTAGTCTTCCTAATGGAGAGTAATGCCACAACCTTTGCCATTTGGTGAAATACTCCATCACATTGATGATGAGTTTGTTTCACTCTAAGGATGGAGGTCAAGTGGTGACAACAAACCATTTAGAGAATAGCCAAGGTAGTGAAATCAACAATAGTGACTCAACTCATGCATAGATATCAAGTGTGTTCTCTTGGCATATGAAGCATTTATGCACAAAAAAATAAGAATCATGAACCACAGTTGACTAGTAGTAGCACATGGGAAAGAATTTTTGGGCAATGACTCAACCATAAAAATGACTACTACAAATTCCAGTGTAGGAATCAAGGCATTTTCTCAACCTCTTCTTTGTCCAAACAATGCAAGAGAAGGCCATAAAATACTCTTTTATATAATGCTACTCCTATGATGATATATCCACTACTGAGAATGCAACACATTTTTTTCTTCTTTCTTGGAAGAGTTATTTAAAGGGGGCATTCTTATGAATTTAGATATTGAATGATATCATAATACTAGTGTTACACAAGGATTAGTCCCCCATGGTCAGGGGTGCTCTCCCCTCGCTCCTCGAGACAAGGGGCAGGGGGGCATGGCATAATGTTTCGTCATGCCCCCCTTTTTGTGAAACGCAATGAAATGCACCGCGAAACATTTTGCTAGTGTGTTGGGTGGGGTGCGTGTTGTAAAAAGATGGGCATGCGGTCCCCCCCCACTCCCCCAACCATGAAAAACTAGATGTTTGGGCACCCCCTCCCCCAAAATGGGATGTTTGGGAGCCCCCCCTATTTTTTTTTAGAAAAAACACAAGAACTAAAAAAACATAAAAATTTCAAAAAGAAAATTTAATTTCCCTAACCTAATCAAAATCTACGTAATGACATTGACATCTTGATGCTCATTTGATGTTGATTTTTTTATTATCTACTTTTAGATTTCATTGCCCATTGTTGATGTTGAGTTTTGACTCTAGATACTGATGATCGAGTCTTTGACTCTTTACTATTTTTAAGTAAACTTAATTTACTATTTCAATATATACTATTTAAAATCAGAATCATTGAATTTCGTTGTGTTATAAGTTATAAATTTGAGAATTTGACGTGCAAGTATCATTGATTCAATGCAAAATATGATATTATCAAATACAATGGTGGTTGATGAATCATGTTTGTATCATTTATAAATTTGAATTTACAATGTACAATGCTGAATTGTTATTATTGAGATTTTTTTTTTAATAATTTTAGAGATGGCCCTGCTATGCTAGGGACCCCAATGACCTCCCACCCCCCGTGATGTTCCCTAAAATTTTGGGGGTGTCTCCACACATCCCCAAAGTGTGTCTCCTTACTCTCACGTCGACACGTCACAAAATGGTGGAACATAGTAGAATACACGTTGAGCTTGTAATTCGTTGTTGCTTCCATGATATGACATTTTCATAAGGGAATGACCATGAATATATTGATATTGTTTGTTTGGAAGGGAAGGCTTGGTGAGGTGCTCTACCATAATTATACCCTTCTTTGACTCATAGTTAATAGTTTTAAGATCAAACTTTTAAACAAGTCTAATTCATTTGCCT
>JZKD02S1750194.1:71995-82992 GCA_000966675.3 Picea glauca
TTTTTTTTTAAGGGATGACATCAAATTCCACCACAAGACAGATCTCCACATGTCTCAACTATTAATACTCATCCTTCCTCCCTAACCTACTTCCATATCCATTCCTATCTGTCCTCTACTAGACTATCTTGGAGCATCAACTATATTGATCCAACTCCAAATAGAACACGTAAGTGGAAGTGTCACTATCTCGACCAAGCTTCCCTAGCAGGCAACTGACAGTCATCATCACACGTCTTGGGGAGCGTGAACTAGCACCGTTCTCCCATGACTTCAGGTTTCAGAGGATACACAGTGGGAAATTCCTCCACCCCTCCTAATAGAACCAGTGTCAACACCTTACATTGGAGGATACTCGGTGGGAAATGCCTCCACCCCTCTTAACAAAAATAGGGTCAACACCCTACATTGGAGGATACTCGGTGGGAAATGCCTCCACCCCTCCTAACAGAACCAGGCTCAACACCCTACATTGGAGGATACTCGGTGGGAAATGCCTCCACCCCTCCTAACAGAACCAGGGTCAACACCCTACATTGGAACATACAGGGGCACTGTGTTGCTGGAGGTTTTGTCATCGTTTATTCGGTTTTGGGAAGTGTTAGTACCAAAATTATGCACTAGTCTACATATCATCGCAACGTATCCAAGTCAAAATAAATTTCACATACATTATTCATACCATAATGTTTCTCGGTTAGTGGTCCTGATATCCACTTTCATCATCATTATGACTTGGCTATTTCATAGCCGATAACCTGCATATTAGTCTGCAACACAAGCTCATACATTTCTATGCATTATCATCATATAATGGCATACTATCATCATTTCAATTTGGTATCTCTGTATCGATACATTTACATCAAGTCTTTCTCATTAGAATTAGATTTCATAATATCCCATAATTCATACTTGTCACCCATTCACAAGATTATCATTTTCCCAAAATAGATTTCATCATATCCAACATCATTCTAATAGTATTTAAACATTCAACAATTTCACTTTCTCACAATATGCCGCATTATATACATATTCATCAATAACATTTAAACATTTGTAAAATTTACATTCACATAATAGATCGCATTACATGCATTATCATCAACAACATTTAATCATTCATTACAGTTCATAAGTTTAAAGTTTATGCGTATCACTTAATAGTTTGACTGTGACTAGGAAATAAAGTGTATAGGCCTCAGGTAATCCTGGCTGTCTAAGTCAAAAGGTGGTGTTACATACACACCACCTTCAAGAAACTTATTCTCGAAGTGGTCAAAATAGTGAGGGATAGTCTCGCCATAGTGCCTTCACGTCCTCCCAAGTAGAAGATCCTGGACTATACTTGTCCCACTGGACCTTAACTTGATCTACGAGACGGTTTCTGAGCTGTCAGAATCTACGGTCCAATATGCATAACGGTTCTACCGTGAGGGTTCCCACATCCGATACCTGTAATTCTTTCCAATTTAGTTTATGTGATTCATTAGCAACATAATGGCGTAAAACAGATACATGAAATACATTATGAGTTTTATGCAAGTGGGGTGGCAGTACGAGACGATAGGCAATGGGTCCAATTTTCTCTTGGACCCTAAATGGCCCTATTTACCGAGGTGACAACTTTGTCCCCTTACCGAACCATATGGTACTCTTATTAGGCCTGATACGAATGAAAACTTGGTCCCCCACTTCATAATTTTGGTCAGTCCTCTATGCATCCGCATAACTTTTTTGTCTATCCTGTGCTTCCTTTAGCCTCTGCCTGATCTGAATCACCTGTTCCTCCATTTCCTGAATCAACTCTGGCCCAACTGTTACTTGGTCTTCTAATCTATCCCAACTCAATGGTGTTCTGCATGGCCTTCCATACAAAGCTTCGTATGGTGTCATTCCAATGGAACTATGATAACTGTTATTGTAGGCAAACTCTACCAAAGGTAGGTACTTCTCCCACTGGGTTTGATTATCCATTACATACATCCTAAGCATGTCTTCCATAACTTGATTTACTCTCTCAGTTTTCCCATCTGTTTCAGGATGATAAGTTGTGCTTAAATTTAATTGAGTCCCCAATGCTGACTGTAAACTTGTCCAAAATCTAGAAGTGAATCTGGAGTCCCTATCTGAAATGATCTTCTTTGGTATCCCATACAAACAGATAACCTCACTTATGAAAAATCATGCCACATCAGTGACATCGTAAGTGTCTCTAATCAGAATAAAATGAGCACTCTTGGTTAACTTATCCACTATCACAAGAATGACATTGTGTCTATGAGATGTGAGCAACAACCCTACAACAAAATCCATTGAGATGACTTCCCACTTGGACATAGGGACATTATGTGGTTGTAGGAGGCTTGCCGGGTGATGGTAGTCGGCTTTCACCTATTGACACTCTAGGCATCTGGCGATGAAATGGACTAAATCGCGCTTCATTCCTACCCAAAAGAAGAGTTTCTTCATCCCTACGTACATATTATTCACACCCGGATGTGTGCAATAAAGTGCTCTATGGGCTTCCTTCAGTATGATGCTTCAAATATCCCCATTCTCTGGGATGTACATCCTTCCTCTATATGTTAACAATCCGTCTATTTCTAGATTATATCCTTCATACATTGGGTCTATCTGCCTCCTGCTATAGAGATCTGAGGTAAACTTTAAATACCAGCTATTTCCTAGTAGTTGTGTCAACACCTGTTCCCTCATACTGACCTTTAAGGTTACCAAGGAGAAGATACGTGGTCTGCTACTCAAGGCATCTGCGACCACATTTTCCTTCCCCTTTATGTATGAAATACCAAAATCATACTCACTCATAAACTCACTCCATCGCCTTTGCCTGGCATTCATATCTCTTTGAGTGAAGAGATGTTTTAAACTTTGATGGTCTGTCTTGAGCTCAAAATTTCTCCCCACAAGATAGTGTCTCCAAAGTTTCATAGCTAGCATTACAACTGCCAACTCTAAATCATGAGTCTCGTATAACTCTTCATGATTCTTCAACTTTCTTGACACATAAGATATCACTCCTCCATCCTACATTAGCACGGCCCCCAACCCTTGTTGCGAGGCATCCGTGCAGACCATGAAATCCTTTTCCATATCTGGCACTCGTACAATTGACGCACTAGTTAGTAATCTCTTAAGCTCAATGAATGCACTATCACATCCTTTTGCCCATTCATATCTAACTCCCTTGCGTTGCAAGGTGGTGATGGGCTTCACTATTTTTTAGAATCCTTCCACAAATCTCTGGTAATAACCCGCTAGCCCCATGAAGCTTCTTACCTCATGTGCATTTTTCGGCACTGGCCATTCCATAATGGCCTTTACCTTTTCTGGGTCCACCGAGATTCCTTTACTGGAAATGATATGGCCTAAATAGTGGATCTCTTTCTGGAAGAAGGAACACTTCGACAGCTTCCCATACAATTTGTTCTCCCTAAGGCAAGACAACACTATCCGCAAGTGCTCCTCATGTTCTCTTTCATTCCTTGAATAGATGAGAATGTCGTCTAGAAAAGCTTGTACAAATCGATCTAAGTACTTCTGAAATACGTTGTTCATGAGACTCATGAATACTGTTGGCGCATTAGTCAATCTGAAAGGTACCAAAACAAACTCGTAATGTCCAAACTGAGTTTGAAAGGCAGTTTTTGGGATATCTTCTTCCTTAATCCTTAACTGATTATACCCAGATCGCAAATCGATCTTTGAGAATACTGTTGCTCCCTTCATTTGATCGAAGAGGTCATCTATTCACGGCATTGGGTACCTATTTTTCACTATAGCATGGTTCAAGTCCCTGTAGTCTATACACAGTCGTAAGGATCCATCCTTCTTCTTTACAAAAATTACCGGTGCACCCCAAGGTGAGACACTGGCCCTTACTAGCCCTAAGTCTACTAACTCCTTCAACTAAATTTGCAATTCACAAAGTTTCGGCGCCATCATTCAATACAGAGTCTTGGATATTGGTTCTGCACTAGGTTTTAGCTCAATAGTAAAATCAAGCTCCCTCTCCGGAGGTAACCTTGGTAACTTGTTCAGAAAAACATCCTGAAATTCTGACAATACCGAGTACTGGTCCAATGAGGGTCCCTTCCTTTCTTTCACTGCCTCTACTACATAAAGTCGACACCCTTGTCTCAAGCATCGCTTAACCTTCATAGTTGATATAAAGCATAATGAAACTTTTCTCTGTACACCTAGGATCTCTATCGGTTTTCCTTTATCATCAATATAAAGCACCTTCTTTGCGAAACAATATACCAAAGCTCGATGAGCTGCTAACCAATCCATTCCAATGATTAGGTCATACGCCCCAAGAGCAGTGACGTATACCTTCAACCTGGTAATGCACACTCCTAAGTCTACTATACAATTATCGACACTAGGTCCTACAACTTGTTTTTCCCCTGAAGCCATCTCAACTTGCTTAAAGTCATCATTCTCATAGGCTTCCATCCCACTCTTTTCTAATGCAGATGGTGAAATGAAACTATTTGTCACACCAGAATCAAACAAAATTTTAACATTAATATGATTTAGCGTACCTGATGACTCTACCATGGTGGATTGATGTTCGGCCTGGTGGTTATTAACCGCTGCATAAATTTGATGGTTGCCACTTGACCTCCCCATTGGTTCCTTTCCTTCTCTATGCATAAACCCTGATTGTAACTCGAGTTAGTCCCGTTCGTAATGGGGTCCTTCGCATCTCCAACAGGAAATACAATATTTAACCGGTGCATTGTTATGTGACTAATTCCTAAACGTGTTCCTTCCCCTGGAACCCCTGCCCCTACTAGCTACTCCTCGAGATGGTCGTGGACCTGCCTACACCATTGGCGATGAACGAGATGCTGCACTAGCTGCCATTGAAATCCCTGCAGCTACTGTCCTTGGCACGACTCTGTTACCGTAAGCTGGTGGCCTCGAGCCCCCTCCCCTAGGAAATATCCTCGGGGTCTTTCCTACGAATCCAGGGCAATGCGGAAATGTCAATCTTGTACCCCCTGTTAAGTTCATGTGTTCTTCTGTGTAATGTGCATTCTCTACCGCCTCCGCTACTGAAGACGGTTTCCACATCCGCACCATAGCTCTTAGCTTTGGGTTCAATCCATAAACGAAGCACTCTGCCTATCACTGGTCATTGTCCATATATGAAACATACTTGACCAGTTCCATAAACCTGATCTTGTATTCTTCTACAGTTTTGTTTCCTTATACTAAGGCATGAAATGCCCCTACTTTTTGTTCCTCGTAGTATGCTGGTAGATACTTCCTTCGTAACCTCTCCTCGAAAAGTTCCCACGATACTATTTCTGGGGTAAGGTGTAGTTGTCTTTCCAAGTTTCCACACCAGTTCAAGGCGCTATCTCTTAACTGGAAAATTGTGATCTTGGCCTTGGAATTGGATGCATAGTCCCTTAAGGAAAAACACCTTGTCATGCCTTCCAACCATGCTTCCACGCGTTCACTGGAGCGGCCTCCGACAAACTCTCGAAATTTGATCTTCTGCAACTCTCGCGTGATGTCTGCGGGTGGAAATTATCCCCTTGAGTTCCTTTATGCTTCTAGATTACCCGTTCCAGATGGTGGGGGTTCCACTTTAGTCCCTGCTGGTTGGCACCCCTTTAAAGTCTCGTTAATGGCTTCCAATGAGCGCAGTATGAGGGTTAGTGCAGGCGATGGTGGTGCTGGTGCTGGTGGTGTTGGTGGTGTTGATGGTGTGGGTGGCATCAGTGGTGCCCATGATGACGCTCCCCTGCCTCGACCCCTTCGAGTCCTGACCATCTTGTATGACTTAACCTGCATCACCCCAAAGTTATCAGGGTGATTTCGAGGACGTTTCAAATTGGTGCTACTTAAACTTAGAAACAGGGTTAGGTGTAAGTCTTCCTTACTTGTCTGTAAATAGACATTACTCCATCAGGGGAATTGGCTAGGTTTGGGTTAGGATTAAGCATATAAGCTTGGTTAACATCGAATTTTAAGGTAGATTAACCTTACACTCAAATAAAATAATTAATTTTTAAAATTATTATTACACTAATTTAACCCAAATTAATTTTACTTTAATTTTATACTAACTTAATCTTATTTATATATAAATTATTTAATTTATTTCAAATTATTCTTAACAATTTAAAATATATATATAAACTAATTTAAACGTACACACGGAATTTGGGCATGCATGGTTTCCATGTGCTCGTCTGGCTTCCTCAAACTCTTTCGTATCTAACCCCCAATTTCTACACCTGTCAACCTTTCAACTCTCTATGTGTTCTTCCTCTATCCCACTTTCTCATCCGCTGGGACTTTCCTTGCATCAGTCTTTGTCCACCACAGATCTGCGTCTGCTCTACTCAGAGGTTTTCAAATTCTCCCTTTCCATGGCTCACATCCACACCGTTGTTCTGAGCACTTTACCAATTCGTTTTGCAGAAACAGAGTATATTGATATGGCCCCTGATAAGATCCAGAACCTGGAGTCTAGTATCCTTGAAATGTTGGAAACCAATCCCTTGTCTGTACATTTTGCGGAGTTCTCCCTCCGCTATAGTAAGAGGTACGATTCAGTCCGCATGTTGTGCACAGTTTCAGTACCTTCATGAAGAACGCGGGGTTATTCGTATCAAGAAATTGCATAAACCTTCCTCACGCAGTGGTAATGAATGGTGATTTCTTCTTTTGAAACAAAATGATTTGCTTGTAATTCCAGCCCTGTATGGATTTTGGGTATTTTGCTTTCATTTTATTTTATTTATCTTTATAAATTTATTCGTCTGTGCATATGCATGTAGTTAGCTGCGCATACATTGCCTTTTGTATCGCTCATGGCCCTTTGCTCCTAGCTCTGAAATTCCCCACTTAAATTTAGGGTTTCCAAGTTTCCTTATGCTTGATGTCGAGAGTCTCCTGCCCTCATGGATTCCTGATCTTCGATATGCCGATGCACTACCTTCTGGATTTAGACCTCCTTTGGTTATGCTTTGGTCCATGTGACTGTTTCCTATGTGACTGTAGTCCTATTGCCTGTCGGGATTTGGGGTTTCACGACTTTCGCTGTCATGAACCTCTGTCCTCACAGACTCCCGATTACCAATTCTCTGATATGGCACTTTATGTGCTATCCCTCCAGGCTAGACATCCCCCTCATATGACCGTCGTTCCATGTGACCCCATCCCTATCCTGCATCGGAGTTTTGGGGTTCCCAATGTCGAACCTCACCAGTCCTTAGGACTCACGATTCTCCGATCCCCGATATGCTCCTACAATCCACACGACCTCACCTTGTGACCGCAGTCTTATACCTCCTTGTCGAGATTTTAGGTTCTAATTTCCCGATGAGTCCTTTGCCCTTAGCTCCTCCTAGCTATGTTCTGGGCCCATACAACCCTTTCCCATGTGACCACCGTCATACTCTATGTCGGGATTTGGGGTTTCGCGACTTCTTCTGGTGTGATTTTCTCGTCATCGAGAATCCTGAAATGTCAATCCCCGATGCACGTGTGAGCTCTCTCCTCCACGTCACCATTTCCTCATTTCTCTATCAGGTATCGTGAAATCACGACTTCTAATGCAACAATTCCTTTGTATGCAGAAACCCCGAAATGTCGAACACCGACTCTTTTAGATCCTCAGACACGCGTCCCTCAAATCGGACGGCTATGACCATGTAGGGAAATCATGGATTGCGATTCCATTGTGCAAGAGTTTCATGACTCTGGAAACTCCGATATCCCAAACTCTGACTTTCCGGGATCTCTCGCCATGCATCCTCGCTGATGGATGGCTCAAAAATCCTCTCGGGATTCACGACGCCACCTATCCACTGTTGACCCTTCCATGGGCCCCATTTTCCCTTGGCTCATCAGGAAATCACATTTCGTGATTTCGAAACTCTTGTTGCTATGTTCCCAGGAATCTCGATATCCCGATTCCTAATGAATCCCTCCAGTGGAGCTTTTGTCGATGGCACTGGATGCTTACCATGCATCCCTTCAACGAACGATCCTGATTATGTCGGTATTTTGGGACTTTCAATGTCTTGTTTCCTTCGACCTCAGGAATGTTGATTTCCTGATTCTCTGACTCTTCCTGGATCCTTGACACGCATCCCTGTCTGAGATCCATGACTATGATCTCTTCTCGCAGTTCCAACACCTAGTCCTTTGACACTTGTCTTCCACTATCTGCCATCATGGCCCACACGACTCCTCCGTCAGGATATCACGAATCGCGACTTCGTGCTGTAAGGGTTTCTTTCCTTCGGAAACTCCGATATGATGAACCCCGACTCCTTGGGATCCTCTGACACGCATCCTCGAAATGAATGGCTCAGATCCCGATTCGCGATGGCCCGATGGACGACCTCCTATCGGGACTTTTCCCGATGGCTCCAATCATTATCACCCATCCTAAGAATGGACGGTCCTGATCGCTTCTCGCTGTTTCGGGGTTTTCAATGCCAATGTGCCTATGTCTTCGGAATTCCCGATTTTCCGATGGGGAGAAGTGCCAATGGTTCTCGATGGTTTCCACTCGTCCCACAGACAGACGACTCTAATTGTATCAGGAAATCGCATTTCACAATTCCTCGATGCAACGGTTCTACACCCCTGAAATTCCCGATGGATAAAATATCGATACCTCCCAGAATGTTGATGCGTGTCCCTGCCGATATCAACGGCTGGGATCTGTTCTCGAGATTTTGAGAACCACAAGGTCTCGATTCTTTGGCTTAAAAAAGCCCCGATGACTCTGATATCTTGATGACTCTTCTGAGACTCCTCCTCTACATACTAGGATTTAAACCCTACGCCACTTCTTGAGATCTAACGGCTGACGAGATTTCACCCGAGATATGATGGCTCAGATATGTTCTCCTGCGTAATAGACAGCTCTTCCTCGGGACAATCGATTAGTTGCATAAAACATTACGTAGTGTTAAAATTGCTTTCTTGGCAAGGTTAAAATTTGTATGAGTCTATGGTTCTTGATATTCTTCATTATTTATAATTTCACTGAGGTTAGTACAGACAACTAGTTTACGTTGTTCACGTGTGGTACAAGTCTTCTAATTTTTTTTTTCTCGACTGTGCATTGGCAGTTCCTCCTTCAGGTAAGTTCGAGATGAAGTAGGCCTTTTCAAGGTCCTGCAAATGTCGTTTTGAATTTTATTCAGTATAATTCGTGTAGTTATTAATTCTTACCAACTTCAAGCCTTAGACAAAAGTTTCCCTCAATATTTTCATCGATTTCAGGTGTCTATCTTACCCGAAACTTCATTGACAAGTATTGCTCAAGTAAAATTAAATTATCAACTCTCTTTTTGTGCTTAATAACTTTATCAGGCTTCTTTAAGGGTATCCATTTTGTGGGAAGTGATCCCTCAAACTATCTGTTTTGTTGTCACTTATTTTAAAGGGTGTTCCTTCAGATATTCAAACTAAGACTGTATTATCCATTTATGATCCAGTTAAAGGGTATTTCCTAAAGCTGTTGCTTGTGATATATCTATGAGATCATTTTCTTGGGTAATGTAAGGGTGCTACCTTCTGTATATTTTCAGATACTATATCAGCCATATTAGGTCAAACTGAACGTGTTTTGTTTGTAGTTTAAGCATGGTTGGAGTTAACACTAGGGGTTTTGGCCCTTAGGCCTAGATTTCGAACTAAGACTCTCTGATACCATATGTAACAACCTAATATTTCTAAACATCATTAAGTTTCATAAACATTTTATTACATAAACTGAATAATAACTTCCTAGCATAACACTGATTTTCATAACAACAACTTCAGTAACTTAGATTTATCAATAAATACTGATTTCATGGAAGAAAGAAATAAATACATAACTTAACAAAGTACCTGGTTTTGATGCTAATTTATGTTGCCTCTGTTCCTTGCTGCTGCCTTCCTGCTACCTGCTACATAGATCAACCCTGCCACAAATAGGAAAATAACTGCCCAAAACTACTGTCCTCCCTGCCAACTAGGAAAACTACCTAGCTCCAGGATATCTACGGATATCCTGGCCCCCATGCCCAAAACCTCCAGCAACTCAGTGCCTCCCCTGATCAAAAGCCACAGTCCAAAACTCTCTGCTCACAACAAATGTCATACCTCAGAAAAATCCCTCCTCCGTCGAATAAATCCTTTCATCAACCTTCCCCTTTCCCTTATTCCTCCTTCGCCGACTCATGCAGTTACTACTCCAACCACCCTCCATCCTCCGTCATTCTTCCTCCTTCAATGTTTTATCTTCTCGGGATTCATAGCTCTCCCTCTCTGCATACACAACCATTTTTATATCATTTCTCATTGATTTCTTAAGATTTATTTCTTAGGTAATTAAATGTGATATGTAATTAGAGTATTACTTAGTTAACCACAATCATCTTCTTTAATTAAGTTTACTTTTCAACCTTTACACATTTATTCAACTAGGGTCGTTACACCAACATGCTACCAAAAAATGGAAATTCTACACCAAATAAGCCTCCGAACAATCCTACTTGGACTCTTGATGAAGGTGGAGAAATGTGTAGGGATATAAATGTTTTACAAAAGAAGAAAATAACAAAAGATGAACTACACGAGATGATGGATTCAACGAAAGCTAAGTTTGAGGCAATAAATACTAAGATGTATGATTTAAAAGGGGAGGTCATGGAAGGATTGAAAAATTTCTTCATAGAGAGGACACCTGAAAGTGAAAATGTATCCCATGAAATTCATGATGAGGACACAAGGAATGTGAATCAAGAATGGAGAAAATCCAAATTTGGGTTGAAGACCAACCATGTTCCTAATATAGATATGAGGAAGTTTGATGGAAAGGACCCAATGACATTGATACTTTAGATGGAGCAATTCTTTGATCTACATAATGTGACACATACAGAAAAGGTACAAATTGCTTCTTTATATTTAGAACCCAATCAATTGATATGGTATCGATG
>JZKD02S1750205.1:3564-15455 GCA_000966675.3 Picea glauca
GAAGAATGACACATGGATGGATATGAAAGATCATAAAAATAAAAATCCACACCAAGAGAAAGGGATTTAGGACTTGAAAAAAATCCCCAAGAGGCTAAAAACTCTATAAAAAACTCCAAAACTATAGAATAAATGACAAGGAAAGAAATCAAGAGACCCTAAGAGATTGACCCAAACTAGGAAAATCCCCGCTACTGTCACCAATTATATTGACAAGATATTTCCCCCGTGATTTTGGGTCAAAATCACAATAGATCAAGACTGTATGGAGAAGATAGAAATCTTCCCTACAAGACAAGCAGACAAAACTGAAAGAATAAATACTTTACAACGAGAATTTAGGGAACACGGAGTAGAAAGAATGCATGTTAAGTCTCCCATTTGATGCCGATCCCACTTCTTTCTCTCGACAAGCTCCAAATCCTTTGTTGGAAGCAAGCTGCAAAATGGACACAATACAAGAGATGCTATGAAGGTAGTTACATGATCAAAAAGTATACATGTCATATATCATATTCAAATTAAACTTAATAACAAAAACATACAATGAACACATGATAGGAGGGAAAATAAACTCTTCTATTAACACCAAATCATAAAGGTAAGTTATAACCTCGTCTTGTCTTTGGCACTACCTTGAAGCCAACAGTTTGGGTTCCTCCAAGAATCCCTCAAGCATCGACTCAACCACTATACTCTTCCTTGTATGGCACAAATAGGGATAAGGATACACACTATAGCCATATAGATAAGAAAGAGATGTTGGAAAATAGGTTTCTACATAAAATGGGGTGTTTCTCAGAGGATTATTGGAAAGGGAGGCTTACTAAAAACTGGCAGTATAATGTTTCACCAAGGGACTTGACCTCTCCTTAGCCCTCAATGGTCATTTTATATATTCCCCAAGAGGTTGGGGAAGTTGTATTACATTATGTATGGGCATGGGAACATTGGGGAACAATCCCAATTGAAAAAATCACTTGAAAACATGGAATTATTTTATTTTTTTACGATTTTTGAGGGCATTCGTGGGTTGCAAGATGGAGAGTCATAGATGTCCATGTGTTGCACTAGGGAAACCCTTGGATATTCTCATAAGGCATGTTTTTCAAATGATTTTGGAGAGGAAACTTGGTAAATTTCTAGTAAACTTTGGGAAAGGGTTAGGCCATGGTACAAATGCATAGGTATGGCATTTTGTGCTATAACAGTTGCCATGCCATGCCTTTCCTTTGCATTCCTTGCCATGGCATGCCTTGCCATGGCATGCCTTGCATTTCCTTTCCTTGTCATTCCATGCATTTCCTTTCCTTTCCATGCCATTCCTTGCATTTTGTTTCCTTTCCATGCCATGCCATGACATGCTTTTTCTTTCCAGGCCATTCCTTGCCTGTCAATGACATTCCATGTTTTTCCTTCCATTTCCATGCCTTGCCATGCCATTCCATGCCTTTCCTTTCCATGCCTTTCCATGTCTTGCCTTTCCATGATATGCCATTCCATGTCATGCCTTGCCTTTCCATTCCATGCCTTGCATTTCCTTGCCTTACCATGCCATGCATTTCCTTGCCATTCCATGAATTTCCATGCTATTCCTTTCCTTTCCATACCATGCCATGCCTTGACTTTCCTTCCCTTTCCATCCCCTACCATGCCTTGCCTTGCCTTGCCATGCCATGCCTTGCCTTTCCATGAATTTCCTTTACATTCCTTTCCTATCCTTGTCTTTCCTTGGTATGGTACAATATGCCTTTCCTTGGTATGGTATGGTATGGTATACTTGGAATTGTATGATATGGTATGGTATGGTATGGTATGCCTTGTCTTTCCTTGCCATGGTATGGTATGGTCTGGTATGCCTTGTCTTTCCTTGCCATGGTATGGTATGGTATGGTATGGTATTCTTTACCTTACCTTGGTATCATATGGCATGGTATGATATGCCTTCCCTTGGTATGGTATGGTATCCTTGGCATGTTATGGTATGGTATGGTATGGTATGGCGTGCCTTGCTTTTCCTTACCAAGCCATGGTATCATATGGTATGGTATGGTGTGGTATGCCCTATCTTGTCTTGCCTTTCCATGGTATGGTATGCTTTGACTTGCCTTACCAAGCCATGGTATGGTATGGTATGGTATGGTATGCTATGCCTTCCTTGCCTTGCCTTGCCATGGTATGTTATGTTATGGTTTGGCATGCCTTTTCTTGAATTTTCTTTCCATGGTATGGTATGGTATGGTATGCCTTTCCTTGCCTTTCCAAGCCATGGTATGGTATGGTATGCCTTGTCTCTCCTTTCCTATCCTTGCCTTTCCTTTCCTTGCCTTGTCATGGTATGGTATGCCTTTCCTTGGTATGGTATCCTTGGAATGTTATGCCATGCCTTGAAGGTAAGGTATGTCATGCCTTGAAGGAAAGGAAAGGCAAGGAAAGTGAAAGCAAGGAAAGTTAAGGAAAGACAAGTGAAGGCAAGGTATTCCATGCCTTGCATTTCCATGCCATGCCATTCCATGCCTTTCATTTTCATGCCATGCCATGCCTTCATTTTCCATGCCTCGCCATGTCATTCTTTTCTTTTCCATTCCATGCCATGCATTTCCTTTCCTTCACTTGCCATGCCATGCCTTCCCATGCCTTTCCTTTCCATTCCATTCCATGCCATGCCTTGCATTTCCTACACTTTCCATGTCATGCCTTGTCATTCCATGCCTTTCCATGTCATTCCTTTCCATGCCATGCCTTCCCTTTCCATGCCATGCTATGTATTTCCTTGCCTTCCCTTTCCATGCCTTGCTTTGCCATCACATGCCTTACCATACCATGTCTTTCCATTCCATGACATGCCTTGCCTAAATGAACAAGTTTAACAAATAAATGAACAAGTTTAATACGTAAATGAACAAGTTTAATAAGTAAATGAACAAGTTTAATAAGTAAATGAATAAGTTTAATATGTAAATAATGCTTGTACTAAGACTCACAACTATTGTGCTAACCTGCTGCTCTATCTCCTACAGCTACATAGTTTCTTCCTTCTTTCTTTTCTCCTTGACTACTCGTGGAGTGGTTGGTATGAGTTGTTCTCAGAGATTCTCAATCTCCTTCTGATATTGATCAATTGCCTACGTAATCCGATCAATATTTTATGCTACTATGATTACCTCACTTTGCGCGGCTTGTGGAATATTCTCATAAGTTCCTGCCACTTTCTACTCCAATCCTTTTATGCGCTCCCTTTCTTCCTGGGTCTCAGATTTAGCCTTCTCATAGACTATTTCCAACTCATCTCGTTTCTTTGTTGCCTGCTTTAATTTGGTTAAGTCTCTACGTGCGCGAGGTTGTACCTCATGGTTTACGCTCACTGAAAACCTGTGTAGTGCCTCTAATGGTATCCTTGTCAACACAAGTTGGATTTGGCGTAAGTCCTTCAAGGGTGTCTTCCCCATAATTTCGTCCATGCGCAACATACTAGGGTTGATATGAAATGTTACGTGTGGCTGCAATATTGCCTGGAATGACTCTCATTCTTCTTCTTTCACTCTTCCTTTTGTCTATGGTGTTGATGGTTTGATTCCCCTGCTGCTTGTTGGATTCCCTTCCCTGATTTTCTTGAGTAGTTGCCACATGTCTACTAATTGCTCTTAAATCCTATCCCTGTGGTGTGCAACATGGTCAAAGTCCTCAGATACAAAATCCTGGACCATTCGAGCTATCATTTCCCCATCATCATCCTTGATCGTATACTATGGAAGTGTTCTTTGTGCCTTTGATTTATTTCACATGCCTCCTGTCTGCATGGCCGGACTCTTATTTTTCCTTGCTTCCTATGGGTTGGGACTTGTTGCGGTCTCTTGCGCTCCCTCAACTTGTTTCTATTGTTCTTTGGATGATTGCCTATTCTCCTTTTTCCCCTTCTAGGTCCCTGTCTTCGTTGACCCTTCATCTATCTGTGTTGTCTTTCCCTGGCCTATTTTTCATCTCTTAGGCACTTGGATTTCCGGAGGCTGCATTTCTCCATGCCCTGCCTCTTCTTCTATTGTTCTTTGCAACACTTCCTAGGTGATGGGTGGAATCCTCCATTCATTGGCCTATTCGATGATGACCATGTCGATGTCACCCTTTGTGATACAATAGTTCATCTGTAGCCACTGCTTATCAAGATTCTTCCTTTCTTGTATCCATATTGTGTGTCATGTGGCCTGGAAATTGGTGATGTCCCCATATCACGCGAGAGATTCTGGTGTTATTCTCCACATCTTGAAGATGGATTCTTGTATTTCATGTAGCTATCCTCAAACATATCCCCGTTCGACTTTTTTCTCCTCGACTCTAGCCTAGATCTAAGAAAAAAATATCTCGCTCCCATATTTGGTTTGGGTTTGGTGCCAAAAAATACATACCTTGGTTCCCTCCAGCCCATAAAGGATATCAATGTGATCATCCATGAGTAGTGAAACTCCGTGCCTAGATATTGTGCATCCTTGCAGTCATCTAGGAATAATTTCAAGAGATACAGTGCCCATCTCATTGAGTTTCCTTCTACGCATTGAGATGCAACTGCAACAACTCTAGCTGGGACTTCCTCCCTGCGACATTTTCTTAGTAGCTTGCAGGATAATATTTTCGCACCCAATTGTGTTGCGGCATCGTTGATCCTCTTGATAATGATCCCTCTTGTCCCCCTTTCAGTGCCATACTTATTGTTAATATCTTCTACTAGTGTTTTCTCCCTGGTTTTGTCATCCAAAAACAACACGGGATCCATGCCCTGAGATGGAAATCCTATTATGCTCATGATCAGCTCTATGTCTATCAAGACATGCTTGTCCAATCAGATGTCCCTGCCATGTGTAACTACAAACAATTGTTTGACGCATGAGGTTTTGTGCTTCCTTCTTCCAAAATGTGGTAAGTCCAACAGACCTAAAAATCTTTTTTTTTGCAGCCCAGTTGCCCACTGGAGTGGCTTCTCGATCTGTTCTCCAACCCAATTTGTGCCTGTAGTCTGTAAAAATACCCTCTTGACAAGTTTCGAGAACTTGTCTCCATCTTCTACATCATGGTTAGAGTATTTGAGATTCCCTATGAATCCAAACAGATTTAGTCCTACCTGTACCCCCTCTGGTATGCACGGTAGAATGATTTCTACCGCAAGTTTCTTGCGAGATGACATGGCTATTTGTATTTTGTCTTTCTTCAGTGGTGGTGGCTGGCTTGAATTTCCAGTGGCTTCCAGTTGTTCCTCTGTATACCATTCCGACAAATATGAGACATCTTCAACTATCCCTTCTATTGGGTGGTTTGATATGGTCCTTTGAGACTCGTCCGACTCGACTGCTGACTCTCGAGTCGATATCGTTCCATTAAATCTCGGAGCTTATTTGGTGCTCTCTGGCTGCACCTCCTTTAGGGTTTCTACTTCCTGGTTCTGCGGCTCCTATACTTCTACTGATATGTCTGTATTCTTTCCCTCCAGCGCTGGCTGTTGGATTTCTTCCAGTATGGGTGTTGAGTGCACCAGTGTTGCTTCTGGTGATGGGATTTCGTCGACATTGACGATCTCCGATAGTTGATGTTCACCTTCTTCCACCTGTCCTCATGACGTGGTCTAAACTCTAGTTTTCTTGGCGGTATAGCTCGATTCTGCTTGCTTGGGCGGTGCCATGGTGGTAAATGTCAATTCTCTACTGGATTCAAACAGTCTCTATGATCTCTATGAAGTCACAATGTTCTCTTTAGTCTTTGTTGTTCTCTGTCTGTTCTCTTTCCATGAATAGACTATTGGCTCCCACGTTCATGTGTTGTATGGATTTCCCATTAAGCTTTTCGAGGACACTTCCTTCATTATGGGTTTAATTCACCTTAATTACAGGTTCAATGCATCTTTGATGGTTAAGTACTTGCCATTTCTCTGCCTTGCCATCTTTTTTGGTGCGATTAATGTGGCGTCCCATCATTCCTTTTCATCCTTTAATTCTTCCTAGTGTTGTCATGTCGTCCTGCTTTTATCGAATTTAATTTTCCCACTCGCTTCCCTTTGTATGTGACCATTGTCCTTATCCTCACCAAGTTTGTGTTTCTATCGTTGTGTGGCCTTTCTACCTCTGGCGTAATATGCCCTCTTTGGTTCCTTTCCAATATACTATGTTCTTTTTTTTTTTACTGTCTGGTGGGTGGTCGACTGTCCTTATATAGCTTCAGTCGACTCCCATTGATCATCCATCTGAGTTTTGCACCTGATAAGTCTCTTAACTGTACAAATCCTCCATCTATGATGGATTTTACCTTGTATGGTCCTAACCAATGCATTCTGATCTTTCCTGGGTGATGAAATGATTTTCTATCATACATCAGTACTAGATCTCCTTCCTTGAAACTTTTCTTCTTGATGTGTCTATCATGCCAAGATTTGTCTCTTTCTTTCTAAACCTATTGGTGGAATCCTGCCAAGATTCAGTCTTCCTCCATGGTCAGTAACAGATTTAATCATTCCTGTACTGTGCCTCATTCTATCATTTGTGTGATGGATGCCACGTGCAAGATTAGTACTAGAAATTCTAGTGGCATCACTGCTTCTTAGCCATAAACCAGTTTAAATGGCGTGTTCCCTATCAAATTTTTGCACGTAGTCCTATATGCTCATAATACTGCTAGTACTTTGAGATCCCAGTCATCCCTATTGACGTTATAGATCTTTGTCAGCGAGTTCTCTAGGATTTTGTTAAACTCTTCCACTGTGCCATTTGTCTGTGGATGATATGGTTTTTTTTTCTGGTGATGGACTTCAAAATCGTCATTCATAGCACTGATGATGATGTTTATGAAGTGTGTTCCTTGGTCACTCATCAAAACTCTTAGGCACCCAAATCGAGTAAGGACTTGTAAATAAAAAGTGCACTATTGTTTCTGTGCTGCAATCCTTCATTGGTGAGGTCTTCACCCACCTTGTTAGGTATTTTGTTGTGGTGATAATGTACCTTGCTCCTGTTCTTTTTGCTGGTGGGTTGATCAGTCCCACAAAGTCTATTGCCCACTTATCAAATCCCTGCAATGTTACTTGTGGTCGCAATGGAATATCGTCCCTTTTGTTGGGTTTGCCTACCCTTTGACAGACATCGCATCTTTGAGAGTACTCCTTCGAGTCTCTGTGAATCTTTGGCCACCATAGTCCTGCACGCAATACCTTCTACGTGGTATCTTTACCTGCATAATTCCCTCCTATCATTCCCTCACGGGCTTCTACTAAAATTCTTGGTCTTTCGTTCTCTAACACGTATCTTCACAAGATGCTATCTGCACCCATTTTATATAAATTTCCTGCAATTAGTTGATAGTTGGCAGCACAAACTACCAGGTTTTTCTTCTGGGCAGTGATATATTCTTGTGGCGCAATACCTGTGCTCAAGTAATGAATGATATTTGTGAAGTATTCATCAGCAATTTGAACTAAGAATAGTTGTGCATCTGGAAGGTTGTGTTATAAATTAGTAGGTTCTTCTTCATTTGTGACCCTTGATAGACGATCAGGTCCTACGTTCAATTTTCCTAGTTTGACTATTACTTCAAAATCAAATTCTTGAAATAATAGTAACCATCAACAGATTATCCTCCCCAACACTGTCTAGTTGACTAGGTATTTCAGGGATGAGTGATTTGTGAACATCTTAAAGTGTTTTCCCAATAAGTAATGTATGAATTTCTGCAGTGCATAGACCATATCTAGTCCTTCCCATTCTGTCGTGTTATAGTTCTGTTCTAAGTTGGATAACTTTCTTCATGCAAATGTTATCGGGTGATTCTACAATTTGTTATCCCATATATCTTAGATAAAAATACTTGCATGATAATTTCAATGTCATAACATAAGCTTTCTTTATTCATATATCTAAGGTATATTCATAGTTTTCAAACATGGATTATCCTAACTAATAGGATTTACCTATACCTAGACCTTTCCTTGCCTTGCAATGTCATGCCATTCTTAGCCTTTTCATGTCTTGCCTTTGATTGCCTTGCCTTGCCTTTCTTTTACTTTAATTTCCTTTCCTTTCCTTTCCTTTCATTTCCATACCAACATGTCCCTGAATGGATTGAGGAGGCGAGTTGAAACTCACGATAAAAACTAAAAAAAGACTCATATGGGCGAACCATTGGTATTGTATCCAGAGCACCATATTTCAGCTAGTGGGGCCCCTCTGTTGTCATTTTGTCGAACAAAAAAATATTTGTTGGAGTATCTCTGACACTAGAGTTTTGCTCAATGAGGCATAGTGTAATTTTTGAATAGGAGTTCTATTTTCAAGAAAACTATGTTGGGAATTTTTGGGTAGTGTAGTCATGTGGGTCTTGGCCAAACAGACTTGTGGGAGCTTACAAAAATTTGTTATGATTCTCAATTTAGATTTTATGCCCTCAAATCAAATTGGCCACATGTCCATGAATGGCTTGAGAGGCAAGTTGAAAATCATGATAATACTCAAAATGAGACTCATATGGGTGAACCTTTGGTTGCATTAGATCCAGAGAATCGGTTTTCATCTAGTGGGGCCCCTTCACTATCATTATGTTGACTAGAAAACTGTTTGCTCTAACACTAGGGTTTTGATCAATGAGGCATAGTGCAGTTTCTGAAGAGGAGGTTGATATTCAAGAACATTGTGTTGGGAGTTTTTGGTTAGTGTAGTTGTGTGGGCCTTAGCTAAACAAACTTGTGGGATATTACAAACTTCTGTTATGATGCTCGGTTTGGATTTTATGCCACTGGGTCAAATTGGCCACATTTCCCTAAATGGCTTGAGGAGGCGAGTTTCAACACGTGATAAAACTCAAATCTGGACATGGATGGATGAACTGTCAGTTGCATTGTATCTAGAGCATTGGGTTTCAACTAGTGTGCCTCCTCTGTTGTCATTCCATCTACTAGAAAACTGTTTGTTGGAGTATCTTTGGCACTAGGGTTTTTCTCAATGAGGCATATTACAATTTCCAAAGAGAAGGTCGATTTTCAAGAACACTATGTCAAGAATTTAGACATGTGGGCCTTGGCCAAATAAACTTGTGCAAGCTTATGGAACTCAGTTATGCTTCTCGGTTTGGATTTTATGCCCTCATACCAAATTGACCACATGTCTCTGAATGGCTTGAGGAGACGAGTTGCAAATCATGATAAAACTCAAACTGAGACTTTGATGGATGAAACTATTAGTTGCATTAGTTCTAGAGCATTGAGTTTCCTCTTGTGGGGCCCCTCCTCTATCATTCCATCGACTGAAAATCCATTTGTTCGAGTATCTATAACACTAGGTTTTTTCTCAATGAGGCACAATGCAATTTATGAAGAAGAGATCAATTTTCAAGAAAATTGTGTTAGGAATTTGTGGGTAGTGTAGTCACGTGGGCCTTGGCCAAACAAACTTGCAAGAGCTTACAAAACTCCATTATGCTTCTTGGTTTAGATTTTATGCCCCCAGTCCAAATTGGCCACATGTCCCTGAATGCATTGAGGAGGTGAGTTGCAACTCATGATAAAACTCAAAACAAGACTTGAATGGACAAACCATTAGTTTCATTAGATTCTGAGCACCAATTTTTCAGCGAGTGGGATCCCTCTATTGTCATCCCTTCGACTGGAAAACCATTTGCGACAGTATCTATGGCACTAGGGTTTTTCTCAATGAGGCATAGTGCAATTTTTGAAGATGAGGTCAATTTTTAAGAACATTGTGTAAAGTGTTTGTGGGTAGTGTAGTCACATGGGCCTTGGCCAAATAGACTTGCAAGATCTTACAAAACTTCGTTATAATTCTATTTTTGGATTTTATGCCACATGTCATTAAATGGTTTGAGGATACATGTTGCTACTTGCGATAAAACTCAAACCAAGACTCGAATGGATGAATTGTCAGTTGCATTGGATTCAAAGAGCTCAGTTTCAACTAGTGGGGCCCCTCCATTGCCATTCCATCGACCAAAAAATTGTTTGTTGGAGTATCTCTGGAGCTAGGGTTTTTCTCAATGAGGCATAGTGCAATTTCTAAAGAGGACGTCGATTTAAAGAACACTTTGTCAGATGTTTGTGGGTATTGTAGTCATGTGAGCCTTGGCCAAATAGACTTGCAGGAGCTTACAAAACTCTATTATGTTCCCCATTTTTTATTTTATGCCATGGAACCAAATTGGCCACATGTCCCTGAATGAATTGAGGAGGCATGTTGCAACTCACGATAAAAATAAAACTGGGACATAGATGGATGAACCATCAGTTGCATCTCAGTGGGGCCTCTCCACTATCATTCCTTCGATCGAAAAACCATTTGTTGTAGTATCGATGACACTAGGGTTTTTATCAATGATTATTACATATATTTGATAGTTTAACACATTGTTAGGCTAGACATGGAATGAAAAGTGAAGGAATGGAAAGGCATGGAGTGATAAGGCATGGAAAGTGAAAGGATGTCAAGGCAAGGCAAGGAAAGGAAAGGCATGGAAAAGCAAGGAAAAACATGGAAAGGAAAGGCAAGGCATGGAAAGGAAAGGCAATGCAAGGCATGGAACAAAAAGGAATGGCATGACATGGAAAGGCAAGGCAAGGCATGAAAAGGAATGAAAAGGCATGGAAAGTGAAGGAAAGAAATTTCAAGGCATGGAAAGGCAACGCAAGTGAAGGAAAGACATGGCATGGTAAGGCATGTCATGGAATGTCATGGAATGGAAAGGCAAGGCATGGCAAGGAAAGGAAAGGAATGACAAGGAAAGGTAATAAATGGAAAGGAATGGAAAAGAAAGGAAAGTTAAGGCAAGGCATGGGAGGGCATGGCATGGAAGGGCATAGCATGGAAAGGCAAGGCGAGGAATGAGAAGGAAAGGAAAGTGAAGGAAAGGAAATGAATGGCATGGCATGTCAAGGCAAGGCATGGAAATACAAGGAAAAGAATGAGAAGGAGAGTTATGACATGAAAAGTGAAGGCATGGCAAGTGAAGGAAAGGAAAGGAAACTGAAGGCAAGGCAAGGCAAGGCAAGGCATGGAGAGGAAAGAAATGGAAAGGAAAGGCAAGCAATGGAAAGGAAAGGAATGGAAAGGTACGGGAAGGAAAGGAAAGTGATGTAATTCCAAGTTAAGGCAAGGAAAGGCACATGAAGGCATGTAAAGTGAAGGAAAGGAAAGTGAAGGCAAGTGAAAGAAAGGAAAGTGAAGGCATGGCATGGAATGACAAGGAAAGTGAAGCAAAGGAAAGTGAATTCATGGCATGGAATTTCAAGGAAAGGAAAGGCATGGGAAGAAAATGTAAAGTAAGGCAAGTGAAGGTAAGGCAAGGCATGGCATGGAAAGGAAAGGCATGGAATGGCGTAGCGTGACAAGAAAAGGAAAGTCATGGTGTGAAAAGGCAAGACAAGGCATATACATACAATATACCATAGAAAGTGAAGGCAAGTGAAGGAATGGAAAGTGAAGACAAGTTAAGGCAAGTGAAGGAATGGAAATTGAAGTCATGGAAGGTGAAGGCAAGGAAATTGAATGTAATACAAGGCAAGTGAAGGAAAGGCAAGGGAAGTGAAGGTATGGGAAGTGACGACAAGGAAAGTGAAGTCTTGACAAGTGACAGAAAGGAAAGGAAAGTGAAGCCATGTCAAGTGAATGAAAGGAAAGTGAAGGCATGGCAGGTGAAGGAAAGACAAGGCAAGTGAATTCATTGAAAGTGAAGGCAAGGCAAGGAAATTTAAGGGAAGAAAAGTGAAGGAAAGAAAAGGAAAGTGAAGTCATGGGAAGTGAAGGTGTAATGTCCCCCACCTCTTAGAGAGGTAATGAGGAGACTCAGTGACCTGGGCACCCCCACTAGGTCATAGTCTCACACTGAAGGGGGGGGGGAAGTCAAGAAGTTAAAAG
>JZKD02S1750205.1:24683-35975 GCA_000966675.3 Picea glauca
TAAACATTTTTTTTTATCATGTTAAGACCCTCTTAACCTACATGAACAAAAGACGTTGTAATTTCAGGCATATGTTGACTTTGATAATTTAAAAAAAATATAAAATTAATATTAGAAATTTCCAAAAAATACATGGCATAAGGAAAACATATTCTCTACAAGTATACAAGTTTTTAGAATGAAATTTCTTTGTTAAGATACTCAAGTACCAAATGAAAAAAAACATAGACCTTATATTTTGTTGGAAAAATAAGATACCACTGTTAGAAAAAATCAAATTTGACCTAGTTATTCACAATTTATATAAATAAAAGTTGTATATTCAGAAAGCTAATTCAATCTCCTACGTTTCATATTATTACACCATATTCACATTTATTGTAAAAGTATCTTGATGAATCCCTCCAAGTTAACATATTATTGTTTTTCTAGATTTGCGGTTCCACTAACAATTCATGAGAGATGATCATTAGCTTGCACTCAACCTTATAGGATTGCAGTTTATGATGATTGATTATGGATTTAACATTAAGGATTTTAGATGAGTTTATGATTTCAGGATGATGGATGATTGAGGATTGTTTCAAGACATGATGTTTGTTTTTTGATTGGATGATGGATTTGGATTAGTTAGTTTGACCTTTAGAGGATTTTTTCTCTGAGATAGTTCATTACTTGGAATTTAGCATTTGATTGATTGTCTGACATGTTTGATGGACATTTGGGTTTAGGATTTGGAGTAGTACCAATAGTTTACATGGTTTACTACTCAGAGGTTTTTTGGCTACATGATTTTTCATACATAAGTTTCGTAAACAAGTTTTGGATGTTGTTCGACACTTTTTTTTGTCATCAGGATTTTTTGACATTTTTTTATGTGTCGATATGTGAGGGATTCATAGTCTTAGAACTGCTTAGGGATGGTATTTTGACATTATAGAGGACATACAATTCTTATTTTCTTTTATCTTGGCACATTGGATTTCCAGGGTTTTTTAGGATATGGGATGTGTTATACTTGTAGCTAATTCTATTCTCATTGGGATTTTCTCTCATTGGTTTAGGTTCACTTCAATGACCACTCGGAGGATGTCTAGCTCGTTTGATGCACAATGATTTTTTCATATTTAATTTTCAGCATCCACTTTTTGCAGTTTTTTAGATAGATCTTCATAGACACTCCTGAGATTTCATACCATGAGTTATAGATTGAAGACTTGGATATGTTATTAGATTTTGCACTAGATTTTGTTTCTAAATTGATACATTTCTACGAACTTAATATTAAAGGAGAGTTTGTTGGAAACAATGCTAAGTCCTAACTAGACCTTAACAACTAGTTAGTTATGATACAGTCACAGGGTCATTACATTGAGTTGTATTATTAATGTACCATTGATGTACACATTATTTGACTTATCTTGGTTTCTTTTCCACCCGTCCTTTTTGTCTTCTCTATTTTGTTGGTTGTTTGATTTTGTTGGTTTTTCTTTCTTACTCCTCATTCTATCACTCCTTTTTCATTGATGGCAATCCTGTAATCAAGAATCATAATGATTCAAACAATCCTTAGATGTTGATTAGATTTTTAAATACATATAAACATCTACTTGATCTTCAAAATTATATTGATCACTTGACTGTTTGAAATTTACATGTGAAATACTTTTCTAACCAAAACACTTTAATGATAAATAACTTACAAATAATTGAGTACAAAATGGACAACAATGATAACATCACATACAAAAGTTTGATAATGGAGTTCACCCAATTTCAGTTACATCTGTAGGTCTTCTTCCAATAGAGACCTCTTTATTAATGCTCAAATGTTTGTGTTTTTACAATGACCTTTTCCTACATTTCTCAAACCCAAAAACAAAGTGTACCATTGGATTCATTGCAAAAAATCATGAAAAATGAGTATAAATTTCTTAAAATTCCATCAAGGGACCTCTCAACATGCTTTACGATGTAGCCTCAAATCCATGATTCCCTTGGAATGAACTTCAAGACCATAATATCCATATTAATGAGTTTCATTCTTCTTGGGCCACATGCCCATTAAATAGGGTGCAGGCACTAACCTCCTATATGAATTCCATGGTCAACATTAAATATAATTGTGGCAGCTTTCATAACCAACCTGCACTCTTAACGCAATTGGTTAAGTTGTTTGATTATTATATAGTGGGTCGTGGGGTCAAACCCCATCGACCACACTATATATAACATTTTTTTATATCAACATATGTGAATATAGATACATTGGTTATGGTATATTTTATATGCATGGTTTAATACAATATGACCCCCACGGATCATGTTATTAGTTATAGTTACATTTTTATACACGGAATCGGGGGCTAGGCCCTTGATCCATTTTTTTTCCAACCATAATATTTAAAAAACTTAAATAGAATTTCAATTGTATATAGTTAAGAACTAAATGTGTGGCATGCTGGTAGTGGAGGATTGTGTAAGGTCTTGGGAGGTCTCAGGTTCAACCTCCGTTGAATCCCAAATTTTATATAAAATTATCCATAATTTTTCAATGGGATTCTTCCACGTGGTAGCCTCTCATTGGCTTATCCTTATCACATGTCAACCTGTGATTTGTCCATGTAACTTGTATGATAACCACATCAATTTCCTAGTTTGTGTACAGTGTGCCACATGGTGCATTAGGGTGTTTCCATGTCAGCAATGTACATCCTTTACAGTTGTGCCATTTTTCACCCTTGATTTCCACCTTGTTATCACTTAGTTCCATTAGACCTAGATCATCCACATGTTTTTCCTATGATGTCTCCATTTGGGGGATGTCTACCATATCTATTTTACCTTCTATGAGTCTACTTAGAATTAGTACTCCCATATTTTTTGTTGCAATGCCCACATATGGATATCTATCCAGTGGGGGGCCCATCAATGAATTCAATGCAAGGAGTGGAAATTATTTCACTCCCAGTTTTCCTATGGGTGTTCTGATGATGCCAAATGTCAATTTCCCTTAGGTTGGAATATGTATAGTGGATTTGGGGTTATTCCTAGTCAGTCTCAGGGAAGTGATGTTTTGGGGATATTTAACATCTTATGGGGTATTACATCGATTCATGTGAGTTCTATCCTTCACCATTTACCTTTGTTCCTATGGCAAATCTCCCTATGGAAACTTTTGGTCTATGGATCAGTAGACCTTCTACTACTCCTGGGGTCATTCCCCCTAGGTAAAATTATCATCAATGGAATGACTACCCTTTCATTCCTTTGTATGGTCTTGGAAGTTATATGGGGCTATTTTTGGTCAGGGTAGTTTGTTTCCTTTAAGGTCCATGTATACTCTTAGAAGTAATCCTTTTTGGGGTATTTTCAGTCCTTTTATCCCTAGAGGTAATCCAATTAGGGGCATGTTTGGTCCCAAGAGTATTCAGGCTCTTTCGAGTGCATCTATCCTTGGGGGAACTCACCCTTTTGAAACTCCTTCTCCACTTATAAACACATACATAGGGGAGGGGGATTAGGTCTCATCCGATTATCAAGATGCTTCTTCATCCAGATCGCCTTTCTTTTCCAACACATAGTTTCCTTTATTGGTGACGTTATACTTGCCATATTTGTCATGTTTGATGAAAAAACCCATTTTCTATGATCCATTATGGCTAGATATACATGTGAAGCTACCATCTAACATATCTAAGTTTGAAGGTAATCCCGAAAAAGACCCATCTATGCATATTATGATCTATCACCTATGTTTTTTGTCCACCTCCTTAATGGACTATGGTATTAGACTGCATCTTTTCCAGTGATCCCTAATAAGAGGTGGCACAAAGTGTTATATATAACTGAAGGGTTCTTCGTTCTCTATCTTCAATAAATTAGAAATAACATTTTTAATGCATTTTCGAATCCCCATCAAGTATGGGGCTAGGAAAATATCTTGACATATCTGCACCAAGACATATCCACTCACATATCCAATCATATTCATGAGTGGAGATGAAGGAATAGAATGATAAAATCCATAATTCCTAACCAAATCATTATGGATTGGTTTACCAAATCTCCCTTGTCACCTATTTCTGAGGACATTTCTATGGCATGGGTGACTTCTGAGGACAAATATATCCTCTGTTCTCAGTATTTATATCTTGTCTATTGTTATTCTATAACTCTATACAATATGATCCCACATGATCCAAGGAAGGAAACAAATTGACATAGGTCAAACTCAGGATCTCATGTTGATGGCATGGTTGGCTTTGTTTCTAGTGCATCTATGGGCTAGTTAATTGGCCCCTTAGGTAACATGCACATTTCATCAAACCCACTAGCTGCTAAGTCCACAATTTTTTTTTTATCAAGCCCCCATTCTACACTATGAGTTAAATTCAGTGCAATCCATGCAACTGAAGAATCCTCAAAAACCTGGGGGAAGAAGCATAAGAATAAGAATAAATATTATAATAATGAACATGGATCCCCTCAAGTCTAAACCAATAATAGGGGAGGCATCAAGGAAAATAAGAAGATTCTATTCCCCTTCATTATTTGTGGGGAGGATCACCTTACTCACCAATTTTCTAGTAAGGATGAAATCCATTACTATCTTTCACAACAAAAGGATCCCCAACAACTTGAAATTTTGGCTCATCCCTTCTCCCCAAGACTCAACAAATGGTTTCATAGAATCATTCCCCTCTGTAAGGGGGAATGGAAGGTATTCCTTAGTTTGAGGGGTCATTCTCAACCTTTAATGCCATGATGTGTGATCAGTTGATTTCCTTACATACGAGATCACATAACTATGATATCCTCAAGGTTAGTCTTTCAAATATATAGAGAAACCATTTTTTAACACATAACTATATAGAGAAACCATTTTTTAACACATTTCTTTATCCAACCAAGGGTATTCTTAGATGCATGGCACACAATCAAAATACATAGGCCACCCACAACTAAAATATTGCAGAAGACTTGGCCAAGTCACCATGTGCCATGTCTTCTTTAGAAGTTCCCCAAAGACACCCCCAAAAATTGAAATCTTTCCTTTTTTCCATAGGCAGGGTTGATCCCTCAGAATCTAGTTTTATTGTGATTGACATGGACCAGGCTCCAAATCGAATTTCCCATTTTTTAACACATAACTATATAGAGAAACCATTTTTTAACACATTTCTTTATCCAACCAAGGGTATTCTTAGACGCATGGAACACAATCAAAATACATAGGCCACCCACAACTAAAATATTGCAGAAGACTTGGCCAAGTCACCATGTGCCATGTCTTCTTTAGAAGTTCCCCAAAGACACCCCAAAAAATTGAAATCTTTCCTTTTTTCAATAGGCAGGGTTGATCCCTCGGAATCTAGTTTTATTGTGATTGACATGGACCAGGCTCCAAATCGAATTTCCCACCATATTCCTTTCCAAATCATATTGAGAGTACTTAGGAAAAACATATTTCGTAGAGCAGTTGATGAAGGTGCATCGAATTTCATTATGTCCATGTAATGTTGGAAAGACATTGGCTCTCCAAAGCTCAACCTGTGTCACAACATGTTGAAGGGTTTTGACGGACACCTATTTTAGCCTCATGGTATTATCACCACATTGTCCATTTATTTGGGTGGCAATACTATATCCATTGCAGTGGAGCTAGAGCTCCATTGGAGTATAATTTGATACTTGGGAACACCTGGCTCTACGAGATGACGATGGTTGTCTCATATGTATTTAGGGTCATTCAGTTTCCTCACCAAGGAAGCATGATTATGATTGAGGATTTGGAACTGCTTGGATTCCATTTCATGTGGCCTATATTTTCTAGATATTGTTCCTATACACATGCCTTGTCCACTATCCTTGGTTTGAAAATAATAATTTTTCTTTGATAGATGACTATGTAGACCCCCTAGTTACTTGAGGAGTATGTTTGGGTTCTTGGGATAAATTCTCTTCATGATTTTGATATTTCTAAACTCAGTGGTGTACTTTTTCACACTCTGCCCCTGCCTTTTCCTTAAGTAATTCTAAGGGATCCATTCATCCTATACATACCCAATATGGTAGAATTGGAACTTAATGAGGATTTTTAAATCCTCCCACTAAGTTACTAGTGGATCACCCTATAGCCTAAGTGTCTCCATGTGACCTTCCCACTAGGTTAAATCATGACCTTATAACTTCAATATGGAAAATGATATATTTTTCTCCTAATATATATGGTGAAGAATGAAATAGACTTCTAGCTGCTACAAATAATGATTCAGTTTTAATGAATATATTTCACCTTGGTAGATATTTATGTTCAATTTCAATTCCATCTTAAATAGGGATCATGAAGGGTTATTCACAGTTGAACATGGATACTCTCTCTTGGGATCTTTCCTCAAAGAAATTTTTGGGTATTCATTATCTGTCGATTTCCCTTCTAATTTGATCTCATAGTTAGAGCCTCCATCCTCTATTAATGGTTCAAGCTTGCTTTCTAGAGCCCTCATGAGGAGGGAAGTATTCAGAGATATATTTGTGAATTACACTTCTAGTCTCACAAATATCTCCTCTATTGGATATTGAGGGCTATTATGAACGAAAATGTCATCCATAGTTAGGGTTCTTCGACTTTTGTATTAAGCTAATTCTTGGATGCCCATAATTTTCCACAAATATGACAAAGAAAAATTATTTCATACCAATATGGGCTTGCTTTATAGATTCCCATATCTAGGGAGGTTTTTGACTTCCTCATCCCTCAATTGTGATAAGGTTTTGGAACTTTTAGAGTCTTCTTTAATGTACACACATGGATATCCCTAATAAGCTTATGGAAATTTTTCCCTAAGAGGATTATGAAAAGTATTTTGTAAGCCCGTTGTTTGGAAGATGGGGGAATATTGTATTATTTACCTTTAAGAAATAAGAATATACATACCTTACCCCATCAATGTTTCATTGGCACGTCGTTAGGGTTTTTCCATGTAAATTTTATTTCTTGTTGAATGTGATTATGTTATTTTGTTTTACATTTCCATTGTTTCTTCTAAATTGATTTGTGTTGCAATTTATATTTCTTTTGGGGGCTCATGCATTTCCAACACTATTAATTGTTTAATAGGTTGTTGATAAATCAAATGTGATTTAGGAGTAGAAGGGACCTAAGATAGACATAAAACTCTTTATACCTATGGAATAATAGGGAATAAATGAGTACGATGATATCCTAATCCTATGCAAAGTTTAAAAGGGAAATTTGGCTTGTGTCATATTCATCTAAATTTCTCAACAATATCAATTTTCCCAACATTACTCACATTGGTTTGTAGATTTCCCCCATTGTTACTGATGGTGGTTGGTTTATTTCCCCATAATGACTCATAGTGGTTGGTTTATTATTTCCAATATGATTTGTAATGACTAGTTTCCAATCTCCAATATGACTTGTAGTGATTGGATTCTTTCTCCCATTATGAATTGCAGTGGTTAGTTGCTTTCCCCAACATGACTTGTAGTGTCTAGTTCCCTATATTTAGTATCACTTGTAATGATTTTATTGTCACTCCTATCATTACTTGAAGTGGCTATTTTATTTCCCCTAGCATGAATCATAGTGGCTGATGACATGTCTCTGGCATGAATTACAGTGGTTGGTGAATTTTCCCTTTCTATTCGCTTCTTCTTCATATTATTCCTCTTTCTATTCCTTTTATACCATTATTTACAAGGATATATACTTTCACTAGATGATGCAAAATAAGGAGGAATAGATTTCACTAAAAAAGAAGGAAAAGGGTTAATATTAATTCGATGCTCTTGACATAAGGTGATTATTTGAGAAGTTTTAAGATCATTTGGAAATTTTGGAGTGGAAAAAAAATAAATAGGTAGGCCCAAATTCAATCTATGAATATGCAATATGAACATCAAGGGGGGATCAACATTTCCACAGGAAGGAAAAGCATAAGAACCCCCTTAGAAAGGTATCCCTTGGTTGGTACTCACAAAAGAATTACCTAGCACATAACCACTACTAGGAATAAAATGAGTGTTTAATTAGAATCCAAGGCTTTGGGGGAAGGTATTTGGGATTTGAACAAATGGAGGAAGACCTCCACTCATTGGATATCCCATTCCCATGAAGGTATTTATTTCCATAGACAAGAAGGATGAAAAATATATTTTTCCCAAAGAAGGAATAGATGCATGGATATGCCCCCCTCCGAATGGAAAGGCAAGGAAAGGGGTTAAAAATCTCCCCACCAAAATGTTGAAACTAGGAAATATAGGTCGTGCAATCACCATGACATGCAACATCCCAATGGATGACATTCCAAAATAAAAGGAACCACCACCATAATATGTGGAAGGTTTTGATCCCATGGAACTATTAGGAGCTGATACAGAAGGTCCTGGACCTCCACTCAATTCTTTGGAAGTCGATGGAAAGTTATTATAATAGGGATAATAGACATGGAAGGATTGACTCATATACTAGAGATAGTTGATGTTGGGGTATGGGTTCCCCCTAACCTTGAAGTAATAATGGTGTTGTCCATGATAGAGAACTAGTGAAAATAATTTACAATGTGACTTGGATTCTTGGGGGTCCTAGTGATGGGCCTTTATAATTCCTATCAAAGTCACACTTTCTGACTACATATGTACCTAAGAACTCACCTTTTTTACCATGACTAATATAGAATGTAGTTGTTTTACAAATTATTTAATGAATGATTTTGAGTTTAATATGTGATGAATAATGCTTATGTTTTTTCCTAAGTTTCATGATAAAATTGTATGTGTATCATAACCTCCATAGGATGAAATACTCATCTATGCATGGAGATCACAACATGTGGAGAGAATAAAGGAATCTTTTCCTCACCTACCACCAGATTCACTACCAAGATATTAAAATCCACTATATCCAAACTCAAACTTCATGGATACAAATTACAAACAATTAAGACAAGGATTCTAAATGAATGAACGTTAGGGAAAAAATTCCCTTAATTCCTCCTTGATTTAAGGATAGTTTTGAGCTTTCTAGGAGGATAAATAAACCTCGAGGAGTAGCCTTGAGAAGGAAATTTTTGAAAAAATATTTAAGTATTGTATCTTATAATTTTACTTAGAGACTTTGAAGACTTGGGGATATGATCCATTGATGTACTTATTGTTATTAATCAATAACAATTCTTTCTCTCTCAGCTCATTATCTTTTCTAGGTTCCTTGTGCTACATGGGTAGGTCCCATTCAAGAGGGCTCAAGGACACTTTTATAATTTCATTTTAATGTTTTCATGTTTCATATTCATATTTTAGTTATTTAAAGTATTTAATATAAATAACACATCATTCTATTCATGATTGTAGTGTAACTCTATTCCACAAGCCAAATTTTGTTTGTGACTATAATTATGCTTCCTATAGATGTTATTACTGGTTTATAGGAAGTAAATGATATTTTTTTTCTAGGATCATGTCTCTGTTTCCATATCATTAAAACATTTTTTTTTATCATTTCATTATTTTTATAAGGATTAAATAGATTGTTTCAACCTTTCTTACTTTTCTTGTAGACTTTCCTGTACAACTGGTATAGTTCCTATAGGTCATCTTAGATTAGGTTTTCTTGAATTAATTTCACTTAATTCATTATGGTTATTAATGTTAATGACATGATATCAATATATGGTACTTCATGAGGAACTATGGACTTATATAGGAGAAAAATATTTCTATAGATTAACATATTTTCATTCATCAAAAGAAATTTGTTTCTTAGATTAATTTCCTTTATGCAATGTTTTCATTATCAATTTTGCAATTTCTATCTTAGAATCGTTTCCCTTCAACAATGTGTGATATTTATTACTACTCAATAATTTAATTAAGTTTATTCATATTTCTCTCTTAAGTGATTTATTCCCATTTTCAGGTGCTCGGAGTGAGACCTAGGATATCACTAGTCCCAACCTAGAAATATAGACAGATGCATACAAATTCTGGAAGGAAATAATTGTATTCTACATACATTTTTCATGGCACTTCGAAATTTTGTACGAAATATAGGTTGATAATTAAATTACTCAGTTGAGGAATTGGTAGCATTATTGTTTCTATTCCAAGGCCCACCACTTGTTGGTGTCATTTCCTGGGAGGTGCTAATTTCTACACATCATTTTCATTTTTTTTCATGCATATATTCTAGCATTATGATGATGATGATGGTTAATGTCCACTGAGACCCAAATTAGTCTATCAAACCTTAATAAAATTAAGATATTACTTGTGATTGTGATGAACCAACGATTTGGTGCCTGGGCGTACATTTGTTTTTTGTGTCTGGGCGTTCTCAATGTTTAACCTAGTGTTTCCATGCCTGGGAGTTTCATTCTTAATGTATAGGCATTTCATTCTAAGGTCTGAGTGTTTGTATCGATCACTATAGTGGTTTTATTTTCCTGACAACCACCTTAACCCTTGATTGACTGTGTCTTCATAGATAGCATACCTTGACAATGTTTTTACCTAGGTTTTTATTTTTAGTAACCCTGCCTGTGATTCTTTTAATGAGAACGAACTTTAATTCTTGTGTAATTGCATATGTAATGGAAAACATGTATTTTTAATGAGACTGATAGGTAATTGATTAATGTAAACAGAAAGGAAACAAAACAACATTCATATAGATGACATTCTAATTATTTATTAGACAGAGATAGGGATAAGATGGCAATTGATTTAGAAAGTATATGAACCAAGAATTGATTCTTTTGCTAGACGACAACTTGGATTTAGAACAACAATTAGAATAATAATTTTCTTGGAAATTCCTTTCAGCACCTAAATACAAAATTAGTGAACAACAACGAAGAAATACAATAACATTCATGTTAGAGAATTATAGTTTAAATGGTTGTTGAATTCGTTTTTTTTTTCCTTATTAACCTTGGAAAATTAAACAACGATGATCGAGGTGGATATTGGTGGCCACCCACCTATTCCAATTGGACCCCCACAATTTCTTCTTTCAGTTTTTTAGTTTTCGCACAGTTTACTATTTTTAGCAGTTTTTCGGGTCCTGAACTTCTAGAGCCGTTTTGAGGCCCTAAACGACGTTTTTTGGGGTATGTTGCGGTCACCAAAATTCATCATGAAATTTTGTGCAAATGTTGTATTCCTCGGATAGATATTTCCAATGGGCTATCATACGCCTAAAACGGAGATCGTATGCAAAAGTTACGACCCCGGGAAGTTGATGTACCAACTTACCCAAACGGG
>JZKD02S1750205.1:39289-51177 GCA_000966675.3 Picea glauca
TATGCAAAAGTTACGACCCCGAGAAGTTGATGTACCAACTTACCCAAACGGGGCCCACATGACTTTTGGTGCTTCATCTCCCAGGGTTAGGTTTTTGGATGTCTAGGACTTTTGGGATTCCCGTTTATTGTAGAAGGGCCTTCAGAGCCTCATTGTAATCATCTTTTCATGGATGCGAGTAGCAACCACATCTCTTCTCAGAGATAAGCTACCAGCGTCCTAGCTAGTTTATTTCCATTTTGTTTGTAAGCATATTTCAGTCATTTGTTATTAATGAAATAAAGTCTTATTTCTGCTGCATCTCTTTGTTTATGTGTATTTCTGTATTCCACCGTGTTCCTACATAAATCTAGATCAAACAATACATTGATGGTTTAAACGAATATATTGATCAAGCGTAGTGATTTCATTAATGATTAGTGCAACTTTTATTTTATTGGTAGCATAGAAATTTTATGAGATATTAAGCTAAGTTGTGACATAGACCTATAGTATCTAAGGTGTGGCAGAGAGTAGTATATAATGGGTGAGATAATGCATAATTACCTTATGTAACATACCCCTTGCGAAATTAGAGCTTGAGGAATTAAAGGTTGATTGTTATTCAAGGAAAGTAATAGATTTTATTAATAATAAATGACATAAAAGTTTGTTGTTGACTTTTATCAAAATAATGGTATATCTTTTTAGACAAGTTATAATGTTGATTGATAGGATTGTTGGTTATAGCCGTTCACTCCTCACCCTCACACAACTTGCATACAAATTATGGTTATGGTTGTGATCGAGTTGTTTAATAGTGTGCACAATTCCTTTGACCGAGGTCATGTTTGCTTGTCAACCTGTTGCTTCGGGGGGTGTGGGCATAGTCTTATTGTTAGTTATTTCGGCTCCTAGCAGGTTGGATTTTCTTGAGTCCTTGGTACAGTTAGGTTATGTTGCACCATGGTTATTGTTGCGTATATCACCTGGTGATGGCATGATTCCATATGAAGAGATCATGGCGTGTCCTATTGGATAGAAACGATTGATAACTTGATCGGATCGGTGCTTCCCGTTGTGGTTGTTGTTGATTGTTGTAAGTTGTTGTTAGTGCTTGGGTTGTAACACCTTCATGTGCATGGTTTGTGTGCCATTGAGGTTTCATTTATTGGTCCTCGAGACCATTGTGTCGGGAATGTGGATGTTGTCCCTTAGCCTATAGGTGTCACCTGGTTTGTATCGGGTGGGTAGTCATTTCTATTTGTCCTTGATTTCTGCATGTTTCACCCAGTTGCTCGATGTGCTTGTTAATTCGTTGTCGTTGGTTTCCTAATCTACGTGTGTGGTGTTCGTCGTCAATTGTGTGGTTCAATTTTTGTCGTCGTTACCTTCCTGCCTAAAAACAAAAAACAATTTTCACTTTCTTCTTTGTTGGTAGTCATAATGGTCGGGGTTGTTACATCTAGTCTTCAAATAATATCAATTGTTCATGAATGGTATCATAGAGTGATATTGATGCAAGAGAATCACTCCGGCTAGCCATGCACCAACCAACCAACCCACTCAACGCATTCAAGGAAGAGAGGCGCCAGTCCTCTCATATTTTGAATTTGAATTAAGGGCATTTAATACTTATAAGGTTGTTAGAGCCAAAAGGCCATGCCTATACGCAGGATTTAGATGTAGATAGCCTTTAATGGTTGTAAGGCTGAATCTAGATCTGATCTGGACTAGACAACCATTAAATTGTAAATTCAATGTAATTGAATAGAGTAGGTGAGATGGAGGGAAGAGCTCAAAGAGCCCCCTCATGTAAAGATTTTTGGTATCTTGTTTTGATGATTATTATCAAGTAGAGAAAATAGAAAAGAGAGGAGAGCCGAGACTCTGTTGTAGTTCGAGATCAAACACATTGTAAAGAGGCATTTTTAAATTAATACAAACAGAGTAGTTTTTCCTGCATGTTGTTGTTCATGGGGTTATGATTTCATGAATGAATGTATTCTTGTGTTTACGATACGTTGTATATGTATGTTGTAGGTGTGCGTTTGTAGGGACAGACATAATTGTTGTCTGTTGAGTTCTTTGATATTCAGGTCTGGGTTCTTTGAGGCTTCATGCATGAGTACATGACAAAACACTACAGGTTCTAAAAGCCAGTGCATAGATGCACTTCCAATTCTTCGGAATTTGGACAAGGATGCGCTAGGATGGTGCACCAGCTGAAGTCTTAAAATCAAGGAAAGATCTCAAGGTTGTTGAACACCTTGGAGATAGGACTGTGTAGAGGAAAGGCACATAAGAAGATAGAATCTCTGAGGAGTTCTGTAAAGATCTACCAGGAGGGAATTGAGAAGATGCAAGAGTTGCAATGAGGAAGAACTCCATTGTGAGTTCAAGGAAGAAGACATAATCTCTGAGGAGTTCTATTGAACCTCTTCTAGGAGGGCATCGAGCCAGCATACAAAGTGCAGGAGAGAACTCTTACTTGAGTTCAGGGCGAAGACATAATCATTGTTGGATTCTATGAGGAGAGACTCTGTCAGGAAGGCATTGAGTTGGTGTATAGAGAGAGCACAGGAAATAACTCTTTTGAGTTATGGAATAGGGAAGCATCCAATTAGGAGGACCTTCACAGGGTTGTTGAATACCCTACAGGCTCAACAAGGAGTGCTTGAGCAAGAGGCTGCCAAGAATGCATTTCCATCCCTTCAAGGAGAGAAAGGGATAGAGGACGAAGACCTGTGCAAGGACCACACTAGGCCAATGCTCGGATGAAGTGTTGATTGACAACCATCTGGAGGCTTGTCAATCTCAAGGAGTGAGGGCAGAAGAACTTTGGTTCAAGTCTAGAAGCTCAAGAGGTTGAGCGTAGGAATGGGAGTGAGAGTGAGGACTTATTCTAAGTCTCGAAGCTCAGGAAAAATAACACAGTTGTGTGTAGAGACCCTGCGAGAGGTTGCAGAGGCTGAGGAATCTTTGAGGTTTCAGAGGAGTGAATAAAGATCAGGAGGAAAACTGCCTTTGAGCATAGAGAAATAACTGGAAGGAGTGCAAGAATTTGGGGAAACCCTTCAAGGTGTCACAGTCTTGAAGCTCAGGAGGGAAAGCGTCTTCAAGAATGCAAGTGAGACCAAGGATACAGGCTTTGTAGTAGGGACAAAGGCCGAGGTATTTGGGACACTTGAAATCTTCCAAGTTCAAGAAGAAGAATGGAAGTTTAGGAGGGAGCTATAGCTGCCATTAGATCACTTGGGGAAAAGAACAGAGACCGTTTGTTGTGGAGAGGAAACATGTAACGAGATCCTCACATTTCAGGGATTCGAGCATCGAACAGCGGAAGGAGAAGTCTTTTGACTTCGTGACTTACAAAATCATGAAGGGATCAGGACTGTCTAATTTGGAGGACAGGTGGCAAAGATCTGGGTCATATTGCAGATTCGGGTATCGTGAGCTAGGAGGTGGAGGCATTTTCTCTACAAAGTTTTGAATCGTGAGATCACGATGCGATCTAAACTGTTGATTAGGGAGGAAGGAGAGTCATGAGATCTTGCATCTTGATACATCACGTATCAGAAGTTGGGGAGTTTGGAGAGGGTAGAACAAGCCCTTGATTTCACGAAGCTATGAGTAGCGAGGAGAAGAGACAACCATTGGATCTAGGCCACAAGAACACCGTTGGATCAAAACCTTTGCCATATCATGCACTCAGGGTTTCGAAGGTTGAGAGGAATCATTTTCGACTATGGAATTCGTGAAGTGGCGAGAGCTGAGAGCTCTTGTGAATGCATGGCACATCTGTCAGGTGGGGGATGCAAGGGTGACAGGTGGCATGTACTCGCACATCGGGAAGGAGTCAACCATTCATTGACCATCATGTCTCATGGATTCACGAAGAGGAGCATGAAGGTTCAATCCTTCAACTCGCGAGACTGCGAGTTGCGAGAAGTGTGAAAAGGAGGTCAACCATCGCCTCTCGGGGTTTCGCAAAGGGAGAGTGCCAAAGTTTGATACTCCAACTCGTGAGGTTGCAAGTTGAGAAAGGCACTTGCGCCAAGGCCCAGTTGTGGTCGTGTGGAGGTGAATCTCACATCTTGTGCCTGTTTGCATAAGGGGGTTTCAGAAGGACCTGTGGATTGAATGTTGGGGTTCTGATAGGGATCCAAAAGAGCCATTTGGGCTCATAGGTAAATGAGAGAATGATCCTTAGACCAGGAGGTCATGCAGAACCTGCTGAGGTAGGAGGTGCTGCACCAAAGTGGTATCAGAGCCACTTTTTGTCTGTATACTATGGGCAGAAGGAGGAAAGAGAAAAGGAAAACACTCGGATATACAACAAAGTGGTATCAGAGTGTGACTCTATTTGTATATTTCAGGCAGAGGGAGAAGGGAAAGAAAACACTATGATACACATAAATTGTGGTATCAGAGGTAGCTTGCAGAGACAGGCAGAAGGAAGACAAAGTGTTGGAAACTCTGTGGTGATTGTTTGCAGGTATGCAGTAGTCAGGAAGGCAGTCAGGAGGACTGTAGAAGAGAGGCTGGAAGCTCTCAATTGCAGAGTGACAGCAACAAGTTGTCAGAAGGGTAGATAGAAAGTAGGAAAAATGGTTACAGAAGGCCATGCACATGATGGGAAGAAGAATTGCTAGCAGCTGAGTAAGGCTGAGATGGATAAAGAACTCATAGAGATCAAAGAAAGGATGGAGGAGCTAGCATTACGGATGCAACAATATGAAAGATCAAGATGGGTATACGAATGGCCCATGAAGACAAAGGTAAAATGGTCAGTCAGGGAATTGGTGGCCAAAAGACAATAGAGGCTGTTAAAAAGATGGTTGAGGCATGCTGAAAGCCTCAGGTATGAATAGATGGAAATGGTTCAGATATGTGAACTAGTGGCTGGGAGAAATCTCAGTGATGAGGATGAAATGAGATCACTGGATGATAAACTTCCAGGAGGGAATAACAAAAAATCCCAATTGCCAAGAGGGCAATGAAATGAGGTCATTGTGGGATATCATAGACTATCAGGAAGACATCGAGGGAATTTCGCATTGCCAGGAAGGAAATGAGATGATATCACTGTGGGATCTCATAGACTGCCAAGAGGGTAGGATCGAAAATTTAGATTTCCAGGAGGGAAATGAGATGGGATCTAAGGATCTCATAGACTACCAGGTGGGCAGTAGAAAAATCCCATATTTCCAGGAGGGAAAGGGAGAGCAGATGAGCTCATAGATGAGTTCATATTAGCAAGGACAACTGATAGAGAAGGAGGATCAGAACTGTTCTTTGATCATTGGAGGAATGGAGGTATTCTTGCCATATCTCCTAGTCGAGGCCAGTGTGTGCATTATAGAGGGAGCGAAAGCCAAAGAAAGATAGCCAGCTATGACTGACGAATATTTGGAGTAGACATTGATGTTTTCCCAAGCAGAAGAAGGAAATGAGCATTTCAAGGAATGGCTCAATTTTTTTAGCAAGGGAGATGAAATGACTACAGCACTAAAGCTTGCAATAAGAGAAAAAGAAGAGGAAGCAGACAACATAGATTTTGCTGAGCTATATCAAGAGTTTGAAGCCCTGGAGAGAAGAGTGAAGGTGCGAGGCATGCACATCCAAAAATCAGGTTGGAAGTAGATGAAGGGAAATTTCAAGCTGAGGAGCAGCTGGAAGAAGTTGGAGATACACCAACAGGAGAAATGGCAGCAACATCACTTTCAAAAGAAGAAGAAGAACAATAGATCAGCCAAGAGGATAAGACTGCAAAGCCAAATTCTAGAGTAGAGTGGCAAGTTGAGGCCACAGGAGATGAAAAAGACAGCATGGGAGATCATGATGATCTGTCCATTTGTAGAAAGAAATTGTAGTAGAGGAGACTGCATAAACAGAGCCAACCATTGGAGCAGCTAGACGAAATGATCGAGCAGATCAAGAAGCTGATGTTGAAGTCAACACAAGAGACTACTAGCAGGGAGAAGCTGAGTAGAAGGGAGACAACAGCAACAACAGTAGCAGTAGAGAGATGGAGCAGAAGAACATTTCCAAAGAGTTGTTTTGGATCCAGGAGGATTTCAACAGCCAGGGTGGAGAGCTCATGAATTTTCGCAGTAGAGGAGTATGATGCAAGAGCATCGCTCCGGCCAGCCATGCGCTCACCAACCAGCCCACTCAATGCATTCAAGGAAGAGAGGCGCCAATCCTCTCATATTTTGAATTTGAATTAAGGGCATTTAATACTTGTAACGCTGTTAGAGCCAAAAGGCTGTGCCTATATGTAGGCTTTAGATGTAGATATCTTTTAATGGTTGTAAGGATGAATCTAGATCCGATCTAGACTAGACATCCATTAAATTGTAAAATCAATGTAATTGAATAGAGTAGGTGAGATGGAGGGAAGAGCTCGAAGAGCCCCCTCATGTAAAGATTTTTGGTATCTTGTTTTGATGATTATCATCAAGTTGAGAAGATAGAGAAGAGAGGAGAGCCGAGACTCTATTGTAGTTTGAGCTCAAACAAATTGTAAAGAGGCATTTTCAGATTAATACAAACAGAGCATTTTTTCCTACATGTTGTTGTTCATGGGGTTATGAGTTCATGAATGGATGTCTTCATGTGTTTATGATATGCTGTAGATATATGTTGTAGGTGTATGTTTCCAGGGACAGACATAATTGTTGTCTGTTGATTTCTTTGATATTTAGGTATGGGTTCTTTGAGGCTTCATGCATGAGTGCATGACATAACACTACGGGTTCTGAAAGCCAGTGCATATCTGCACTTCCAATTCTGTGGAATTTGGACAAGGACATGCCAGGAGGGTGCACCAGTTGAAGTCTTAAACTCAGGGAAAGATCTCAAGGTTGTTGAACACCTTGGAGACAGGACTGTGTAGAGGAAAGGCATAGAAGAAGACAAAATCTCTAAGGAGTTCAATAGAGCTCTTCCAGGAGGGCATTGAGCAGATGCACAGGTTGCATTCAGGAAGAACTCCATTGTGAGTTCAAGGAAGAAGACAAAATATCTGAGGAGTTCTGTAGAACCTTTGCCAGGAGGGCATTGAGCCATCGCACAAAGTGAAAGAGAGAACTCTTACTTGAGTTCATGGCGAAGACATAATCACTGTGGGATTCTGTGAGGAGAGGCTCTGCCAGGAGGGCATTGAGTTGGTGTACAAAGAGAGAACAGGAAATAACTCTTTTGATTTCTGGAACAGAGAAGCATCCAAGGAGGAGGACCTTCACAGGCTTTTTGAATACCCTACAGGCTCAGCAAGGAGTGCTTGAGAAAGAGGCTGCCAAGAAGGCATTTCCATCCCTTCAAGGAGAGAAAGGGACAGAGGAAGAAGACCTGTGCAAGGAGCGCACCAGGCCAACGCTCGGATGAAGTGTTGATCGACAACCATCTGGAGGCTTGTCAATCTTAAGGAGAGAGCACAAAAGTACTTTGGTTCAAGTCTATAAGCTCAGGTGGTCGATCATAGGAATGAGAGAGAGAGTGAGGACTTATTTTAAGTCATGAAGCTCATGACAGAGAGTGTAGTTGTGTGCAGAGACCCTGTGAGAGGTTGCAGAGGCTGAGGAACCTTTGAGGTTTCAGAGGAGTGAATAAAGCTCAGGAGGAAAAGTTCTTTTGAGCATAGAGAAATAACTGCAAGGAGTGAAGGAAATTGGGGAAACCCTTCAAGGTGTCACAGCCTCGAAGCTTAGGAGGGAAAGCATCTTCAATAATGCAGGCGAGACCAAGGATACAAGCTTCGTAGAAGGGACAAAGGTCGAGGTCTTTGGGACACTTGAAATATTTCAAGTTTAGGAAGAAGAGTGGAAGTTTAGGAGGGAGCTATAGTTGTCGTTAGATCAATTGGGGAAAATAACAGAGACCATCCATCGTGGAGAGGACATGTTTCACGAGATCCTCACATTTCGGGGATTTGGGCATCGAACAACGGAAGGAGAAGTCTTTTGACTTTGCGACTTACGAAATCCAGAAGGGATCACGAACGTCCAATTTGGAGGACAGGTGGTAGAGATCTGGGTCATATTGTGGATTTAGGTATCGTGAGCTGGGAGGCAGAGGCCTTTGCTCTACAAATTTCCAAATCATGAGATCGCGATGTGATCTAAACTATTGATCAGGGAGGAAGGAGAGCCATGAGATCTGGTGTCTCGATACATCGCATATCGTAAGTTCGGGTGTTTGGAGAGGGTAGACCAAGCTATTGATTTCACAAAGCTCCGAGTAGTGAGGAGAAGAGACAACCGTTGGATCCAGGTGACAGGAAGATCGTTGGATCAGAACCTTCACCATATCATGCACTCAGGGTTTCGGAGGTTGAGAGGAATCATTTTCGACTGTGGAAGTCGCGAAGTGGCGAGAGATGAGAGATCATGTGAATGCGTGGCACATTTGTCAGGTGGGGACCGTAAGGGTGACAGGTGGCATGTACTCACACATCAGGAAGGAGTCAACCATTCATTGACCATCGTGTCTTGTGGATTCACGGAAGAGGAGTAGGAAGGTCCAATCCTTCAACTCATGAGACTGTGAGTTGCGAGAAGTGCGAAAAGGAGGTCAACCATCGCCTCTGGGGGTTTCACAAAGGGAGAGTGCCAAAGTTCGATACTCCAACTCGCGAGGTTGCAAGTTGCGAAAGGCACTTGCACCAAGGCCCAGTTGTGGTCGTGTGGAGGTGAAGCTCTCACCTTGTGCCTGTTCGCATAAGGGGGTTTCAGAAGGACCTGTGGATCGAATGTTGGGGTTCCGATAGGGATCTAAAAGATCCATTTTGGCTCAGAGGTAAATGTGAGGACAATCCTTAGACCGGAAGGTCGTGCAGGACCTGCTAAGGCAGGGGGTGCTACACCAGATATCATAGAGGAAATATACAAAATTGAATTTAGTTCCTTTGGAAATATTTAACAGGAAACCTAAGATACTAGAATCCACTAGCATGTCACTATTATATCCAAGGACTAACAAAATCATAGTTGAAACCTCTTTAAATGAAACCTTAAATAATAATGATCTTAAAGGAAAAATCAATTTAGCTCCACCTAGTGTAATTACCCAATCTGTCATGAAAAATAGTTTTTTTGATACTCATAGTGAACTAAACTCAAGGGAAAGGGCCTCTTCATCTATTTTTTTTATCTATTTTCTGATAATGATAACATTTATATAATACCATTTTCCAAAAATGAAAAAATTGTTTTCTATCTCTTATCCCTAATAACCCTCTGTGTCTAATCATAATTCTAAGCACACATATGCACTAGTTCTAGGAAGTGGAAAGTAATATGAATGATTTCCCTAGCTAAACAAGAGTCCCAGAGTCCCATGTAGGTAAATGTTCATTGTTGTTTCTAAAATTAGCAAACATTATATTTTTTAGTTCTTCAATAGTCCCTGTTGTTATTTCAGTCTCAAAGAAATTGAAATGTTTGTCCGTGAGATGTTTAAAAACTGGGTTTTCTATTGTTGTTTGTTGAGAGGTAGCAATTTTCCTTCTGGAAGTCAATCGAGGGTATAAGCTATATCGTTTTAAGAAATATTGAGTAGGACTCTTCTTCATAAGAAAATTAAGACAATTCCAAAGCTGGGTTATATTCTTAACTTACTCGTGTACATGGGTTCCACTCCACTCGAAGGCTTTGTCTTTTGTTTTGGAGGTTATTGATGATATCTTGAAAATACCAAGAGCGTGCATCCTTTGTTCAAATGAATTTAGCAATGTATGTGAGGTGCCATGTTATTACTAATCTAGTTAAGAGTTTTGTTAAATGCCACGTTATGTGTCAATTTGGGGTTGGATTTCAATGATCGTGTGGTTGACATGTTTTAAATGTGCCCAAGTACCAAATAGTATGATGACGGTTTTATGATATTGGGGTGGTTTCAGGTATAGGATAGTTGGTTTTACAAACTTGGATACAGTTTTGATTTAAAGATTATCTAGCCATATGTGCACTAGATGCTTTGGTAGATATGGAGCTTATCATAATAATAATAATAATAATAATCTATTTTTAATATCATGGCCAAACCAAACACTAAATTGGTCTATAAGACCCCAATCTATTAAAAGTAATGTACCTTATTTTCCTGAAATCGATCTAAACTATCAATTTTGTTATTTTTGCGATTGTTACATCATGATATTAATTATATTAATTCTATATTTAAATCAAATCTAGTCTGATGCACTTATGTTTTTAAAACATTTTTAAAACCACATTAATCTATCTTAATGTTAAATTAATAAAATGATTAAACCACTAAAGATAAAAAAAAAAAAATTAAAATGCTATTAAAAAAATATGATAAAAACTTTGGTTTTACTATTTTGAAATCAAATTCTCTATAGATATTGATATTAATAATGTTCATATTTAAAATCTCATTATAATAATTTTCGCATTTAGTTATTATATACTAAAATTAAATTCTCTTAGTTATTATATATGACAATTGTTTTTAGTTATATAATTATTATATATGACAATTGTTTTTAGTTATTATATATAGAGAATGATGATTACAATATGACAAATTTTCTAATATTATGTTACATTTAAGTCTCTTTAACCTATGCACTTATGTTTTTAAAACATTTTTAAAACCACATTAATTTATCTTAGTGTTAATCTAAAAAAATGATTAAACCACTAAAGATAAAAAAACAATTTTAAATGCTATTAAACTATGATAATTATGGGTTTTATTATTTGAGAATTAAATTCTCTTTAGATATTGATAATGTTCATTTTTAAAATCTAATTTACAATAATTTTCACATTTGGCTATTAGTCTCTGTAGAAGGAGTAGTGGGACTATAGCTATCGATAATTGGTTGAATTCATATTAGTTTTCTTTTGACCACAAATATTTGCATAATATCTATTGTTGGAACTAGAGAACTAAATAAAATGATTTTTATATAATAAAAAGTATCATATATGTCATGATTTGATTGGATAACACATTGGAGGTCTTATTGTTCCGTATGTTAGCATATCCAAAGTTTTTTATCATATACGGTCTTTTTGAATCATATATTTTCTTATGCATTGCTTGAAGATGGATTAATGCGAGCATTAGTTGGAATGTTTGTCTTAGCATTTTCTGCTAGCTAAATTTACCCTAAGTTTTGTTAATTATAAATATTTTTATGTTTGTTGTATTATTGTTATTATTATTATTATTTATTATTATTATTAAATACTTAATGTACATAAAGATCTCTGCCACACACATTCTTTCTTAAATGTTTACATAGTGTGAGGTTACTTAACAGACTACAATCTTGTCTGTAGTGAATTTGGGCACTTCGGGTATAGTGAAGCTTGCGAGTTCTAGTGGTCCGAATTGCAAATGAGAGAAGTGTTCTCTACAAAATTTGTATCACAAAATTGTTGGCTTGAAAATTTATATGAGAGAAATGTTTGATTCAAGATATATATATCGGGACATACATAAAATGATATATATATATATATATATATATATATATATATATATATATATATATATATATATATATATATATATATATAGATAGATATATGAATAATTAATTGAATAAAATTTAACAAAACACTATCACATATTAATAATGAATATGATATTTAATATTAATATTATAGGATAGATATAATTAATTTTACTTTATAATTTAGTTATTAATATTAATATAAAATAGTATATACAAATATATATTCATTTTAACTCCAGAGTAAATAAGTATCAATTTCTAGGTAGATCTTTATTATCATAAATAAAATCAAAATTTCAAAATTCCAAATTTACATTTAAAAACATTAAAAATAATATTGAATAAAATTTAAATAATTGTTTATACTATTCTTTAAGTAAAAGGTGTTATAGCATTATATAAATTACTATAA
>JZKD02S1750205.1:57361-69285 GCA_000966675.3 Picea glauca
ATATAATAAAAAAAAAATAAACATTATTTAAATTTTATAATTCTCTTATATCTTTGATAAAGGTTTATTTGATTATTGTATTATATTTTTAATAAAGTTTTATTAGAGAGTGAAATTATATCGGATGCAAATTAAAAATATGAAAATTTTAGTTATAATAGAATTTAGTAAAAAACTATTTGTGAGTGATTTTTAATTTTATCTCTGCTATAGAAAGCAAAGATATTCTCGCTCTGATACCACTCTGACGCCAATCGCACCCACTTGGAGCATGATCGCACTCACCAGGACCTTCTCTCTCTCGGCCCGAAGAGCGCCAATTCTCTTTTATCTTCCAATCAGAAGATCTCCACCCACAGTTCCTTCGCGCGACTTCCCCTCCTATTTATCTGGGAAATCGGAACTCGCACTATTGCGAGTTCAAAGTTGAGTTCTGGGCTCTCAAATCTCCGAGACCCGAGACGTCGATCAATCACTAACTTTTCTCACTCTGTTGTCGGGACTTCGCTCTATCGCCTCTCATTACTTGTTACGCGAAGTGCTTGAGGTTCCAACCTCCGATACGCGATAAGCCGAAACACCGATCTTCGCCATCTCACCCTCTCGCGCAACCAAATGACTCCCACCTCAACTCCCAATGTCCAAGATGCCGAACCTCCGATGGCTATGCCACCTGTCTTCCACTATCGCCTGTGGTTCACGTTTCTTACATAGCTATGGGAATGTGACACCTCGCACTCTTGTGACTTCCACTGCATAAGGTTGGAGTCTTACCTCACAAACTCTCGATATGTCGATCCACGATTAGAACCCACGCTCCTTGTGATCCCGATCGACAGCTCCTGCCCTTCCGAGCTTCGAACTTCTTCCACTCCTGCACTGTAGTCTTCTTGCACCTCCGCAAGATCCAATGACCCTCGAAAACTCACGGTTTCTCCACGAGGAATACTGACCGTCCAATCTTCTCCCGCGCAATTCACGAACAAGAAGTGTCTCTCTCCACGAGTCTCATTCGTCAACCTGCGTCTCTTCCTTTCAACCTACCCACACAACTTCTCTTCTCTACACTTCGACAACTTCGAAGGCCTATCCCTCCTGAGCTTAGACGACTTCAATTCCCTCAGGAAGAAGTTCTTGCATGCGCTCCTTGCGGCAAATCTTCAATCACGGCTAAGTGATGAAGCTCTCAACTCTGCGCACTCCTGCAGCAGAAATATTCCAACCTTTAGCTTAGAATCGCAACTCTGAGACTTTGTCTAGCCTATGCACGCCTTGCACGACTTCAGTGCCAAATATGCACTCTTCGAGGAAATGAGAACAAAAGCTATCTCTAAATGAACCATGTAGTCACGCACTCCTTGCAGACAAATTCAACTGCACTCCTTGCAAGAATCCTCTGGTTCACTTAGAGAAGCAATTGAAACTCATTCGCTCTTCCTCTCCTTCAGACTTCAGTTTCGAAACATGAAATCACATGCACAACATATATATAAGGAAAATGCATGACAAGAAGCAAATATTCATGAGCATAATATAAAAAATACACAGAATAGACACATAATCATGGAATTGAATCAAATCTCTCTTCTCTTTCTGCTCCTGAATGAATAATCTCTTCTGAATGCTTGATAATCCAAAATTATGTTACAATGTACAAAGGAGGGTGCCTATATCCGTTTTCCCTCTCGAACTCTAAAGCTATCAAATCTAGAATTAAATTCCTATCTAACTTTTCATTAATTCTATTAAATGGAGAGCCAGGTGGCGAGGAGCTGCCGCATGTCAGCCCATCCAGAGCAATGCTAAAATAAATCTTTCAAAAGTCCCAAGGCTTCCATTTTTACATTATAATATAGTTAATAGGTTTTAAATAAATATATCTAAATTAGTTTTTTTTAATTTTCAATTTTTTTTTAATGTAAAATAAAAATTCAAAGCATATCTAAATTAATTTTTTTTAATTTTCTTTTTAAAATATAAAATTAAAAATCACTCACAAATAGTTTTTTACTAAATTCTATTATAACTAAAATTTTCATACTTTTTAATTTGCATCCGATATAATTTCACTCTCTAATAAAACTTTATTAAAAATATAATAGAATAATCAAATAAACCTTTATCAAATATATAAGAGAATTATAAAATTTAAATAATGTTTATTTTTTTCTTTGATTATATTTAAATTTATTAAAAAATAAATAAAAATTAATTAATTGTATTTTTATTGAAAACATTTTAAAAACATATTAAAATAAGACTTATACTTTATATATCAAAATAGTGAGAAAAAAGTTCAACCAAAAAGTCTTTAATAGAATTAATGAAAAGTTAGATAGGAATTTAATAGAATTAATGAAAAGTTAGATAGGAATCTAATTTTAGATTTGATAGCTTTAGAGTTCGAGAGGGAAAACGGATATAGGGACCCTCCTTTGTACATTGTAACATAATTATGGATTATCAAGCATTCAGAAGAGATTATTCATTCAGGAGCAGAAAGAGAAGAGAGATTTGACTCAATTCCATGGTTATGTGTCTATTCTGTGTATTTTTGATATTATGCTCATGAATATTTGCTTCTTGTCATGCATTTTCTTTATATATATGTTGTGCATGTGATTTCATGTTTCGAAACTGAAGTCTGAAGGAGAGGAAGAGTGAATGAGTTTCAATTGTTTCTCTAAGTGAACCAGAGGATTCTTGCAAGGAGTGTAGTTGAATTTGTCCGCAAGGAGTGCGTGACTACATGGTTAATTTAGAGATAGCTTTTGTTCTCATTTCCTCGAAGAGTGCAGATTTGGCACCGAAGCCGTGCAAGGCGTGCACAGGCTAGACAAAGTCTCAGAGTTGCGATTCTGAGCTAAAGGTTGGAATATTTCTACTGCAGGAGTGCGCAGAGTCGAGAGCTTCATCACTTAGCCATGATTGAAGATTTGACGCAAGGAGCGTGTGCAAGAACTTCTTCCTGAGGGAATTGAAGTCGTCTAAGCTTAGGAGGGATAGGCCTTTGAAGTTGTCGAAGTGTAGAGAAGAGACGTTGTGTGGGTAGGTTGAAAGGAAGAGATGCAGGTTGACGAATGAGACTCGCGGAGAGAGACACTTCCTGTTTGTGAATTGCGCGGGAGAAGATTGGACGATCAGTATTCCTCGTGGAGAAACCGTGAGTTTTCGAGGGTCGTTGGATCTTGCGGAGTGCAAGAATACTACAGTGCAGGAGTGGAAGAAGTTCGAAGCTCGGAAGGGCAGGAGTTGTCGATCGGGATCACAAGGAGCATGGGTTCTAATCGTGGATCGACATATCGGGAGTTTGTGAGGTAAGACTCCAACCTTATGCAACGGAAGTCGCGAGAGTGCGCGGTGTGACATTCCGACAGCTATGTAAGAAACGTGGACCACAGACGATAGTGGAAGACAGGTGGCATAGCCATCGGAGGTTCGGTGTCTTGGACATCGGGAGTCAAGGTGGGAGTCATTTGGTTGCGCGAGAGGGCGAGATCGTGAAGATTGGTGTTTCGACTTATCGCGTATCGGAGGTTGGAACCTCAAGCACTTGGCGTAACAAGTAACGAGAGGCGATAGAGTGAAGTCCCGACAACAGAGTGAGAAAAGTCAGTGATTGATCAATGTCTCGGGTCTCGGAGATTTGAGAGCCCAGAACTCAACTTTGAACTCGCAATAGTGCGAGTTCCGATTTCCCAGATAAATAGAAGGAGGGGAAGTCGCGCGAAGGAACTGTGGGTGTAGATCTTCCGATTGGAAGATAGAAGAGCATCGGCTCTCTTCGGGCCGAGAGAGAGAGAAGGTCCTGGTGAGTGCGATCGTGCTCCGAGTGGGTGCGGTTGGCGTCAGAGTGGTATCAGAGTGGGAATATATTTGCTTTCTGTAGAAGAGAAGAAGGAATTCACCATGCCTCCCAGGAGAGAAAGGAAATCACCTGGTCCAGAAGACAGGGATGTGCGAAGAAGAGGTAGGCTGACAGGAAACCTAGAAATGGAGCGGCAGATGAGAGATCTCCGAGCAAGGCTTGAGGAGATGGAGACAACACAAAGATGTGGAGTTGGTGCAGGGGATCTTAGCGATTCTGAAGTTGAAGAGGAAGTTGGACATGAAGAAGAGGTCACAACAGAGGATGCCTCAACTGAGAGGTTGATCAAAGCCATTGCCAGAATGGGTGCGAAGGCGAAAATGGACATTCCAGTCTACGAGGGGAATCTAGATGCAGAAGAGCTATTAGATTGGATCCAAGCTCTTGACACATACTTTGATTATGAAGATGTTGAAGAAGATAAGAAAGTCAAGCACGTTGTTATGCGCTTGAAAGGACACACAACACTATGGTGGGATGAGATACAAGCTGGCAGACGCTGCAAAGGCAAGCAAAATATCAAAATCTGGGATCGAATGATCACGAAGATGAAGGCGAAGTTCATCCCAAGGGACTATCAGATCACACTGTTCAGGAGAATACAAAACCTGAGACAGAAGTTGATGACAGTCAAGAAATATACTGAAGAGTTCTATCAACTGAACATCAGAGCAGGTCATCGAGAGAGCGATGATGAGAAGGTTGCCAGATATATGAATGGTCTGAGATATGACATTCAGGATGAATTAAGCATGCTAACCATCAGGACGGTGGAAGATGCTTACCAATTGGTTCTGAAATCCGAAGAGAAGCTGAGCTGAAAGCAAGGTCAGCGAGGGCGAGGCAGAAGTCATCCCAGAGGCAAGGCGGTTTCCTAATAAAAATTTAAGAATCCCAAAGAGGAATGGAAGAAACCTTAGGGTAAGGTTGAGAGGGGCGAAACCTCACAGAGGCATCCATATGTTGAACAAAGAGGACAACAAAATGATCAGCGGGGGGATTATGCTGATGTAAACACTCTTCCTCGTACTAGAGGTCGAGGCAGAGGAAGAGGAGGAGTAATCACATGTTTTACATGTGGAAATAATGGGCACAAGTCATTCGAGTGTCCAGAGAAGAATAAGGATATTGGAGAAGATCACCTCACTGAAGCGCAGAGGCGTGATGTTGAGAATGAAGACACCGGAAGTGGGAAGTCACTGACGGTGCACAAAGTTCTCTTAACACCCGAGAAGGAGGTGGAGGACACAACTCAGAGGACTAGACTTTTCAGAACCACATGCAAGACCAAGGGCTAGAAGTGCAAGGTCATTGTGGACAACGGAAGCACCGATAATCTTGTTTCGACCGAGATGGTGGAAAAATTGGAGCTGGAGACAACTAATCACCCGAGTCCATACAAGGTTTCATGGCTACAGAAAGGAAATTAGGTGAGTGTCACTAAACAATGTTTAGTTGAATTCAGGATGGGAGAATATAAGGATAAGGTCTTATTTGATGTTATTCCCATGGATGTATGTCATGTATTGTTGGGTAGACCATGGCAATATGACAGAAATTTGGTTCATGATGGGAGGATGAACACATATACCCTGGAGAAGGATGGGAGTACACACAGGTTGCTTCTGATAAAGGATAAGGAGGTGAAGCTAGAAGTAAGCAGCACAATACTTCTCATAAGTGGGAAGGAGATTCTTACATAGATGGAAAAGAAGGAAGATCCACAATTCTTTGTGGTCAGGAAACTAAGAATTGTCCTGACTAGCACAAGAGTGGATGAATTGCTAGAAGAGATTCAGGAACTGCTGGGAGAGTTCGCTGACATCATCGTGGATGAATTACCTCATTCGTTGCCACCGATGAGGAGTGTGAGTCATCACATAGACCTCATACCAGGGGCCAGTTTTCCAAACAAAGCAGTGTACAGATTGATGCCGCAGGAAAATGGAGAAGTCAAGAGGCAAGTACAGGAGCTGCTGGATAAAGGATTGGTCAGAGAAAGTCTGAGTCCATGTGTTGTTCCAACAGTGCTTAGTCCGAAGAAGGATGGAGGTTGGAGGATGTGCACTGAATCCAGAGCGATAAACAAAATTACCATCAGGTACAGGTTTCCACTGCCAAGAATGGATGATCTGATGGATTGCCTAAGTGGGGCAAATTATTTTTCGAAGATAGATCTAAAGAGTGGATATCACCATATTCGCATGAGGGAAGGTGATGAATGGAAAACAACATTCAAGACAAACGAAGGTTTGTACAAATGGCTGGTCATGCCATTTGGTTTAACAAACACGCCGAACACATTCATGAGACTGATGAATGAAGTCCTAAGGGAATTCATCGGAAAGTTTGTCGTCGTATATCTGGATGATATACTGATTTTCAACAAGACGAAGGCTAAACATTTGAAGCATTTGGCCATTGTTATGAGGAAACTACAGCAGGAGAAGTTGTTGATTAACATGAAGAAGTCCTCATTCATGAAGACAGAGCTCATTTATTTGGGTTTTGTTATTTCAGCGAATGAGTTGAAGATGGATCCAAGTAAAGTGGAAGTGATTAAAAATTGGCCATCACCAAGAAATATTTTCGAGGTGAGAAGTTTCCATGGTTTGGCTAGTTTCTACCAAAAGTTCATCAAGAATTTCTATGGAATTAGCGCAATGATGATGGAAACCATGAAGAAGCGGCATAAGATTTTTCATTGGACAACAGAGGCTGAGAAGAGCTTCAATCTGTTGAAGCGAAAGATCACAGAGCAACCAGTTTTGGTGTTGTCGGACTTCAAGAAGACATTTCAGGTGAAATGTGATGCCAGTGGGTATGCTATTAGAGCAGTCTTGAGCTAGGACGACAGGCCAATCACATATTATAGCGAGAAGTTGGATGAAGAAAAGCTGAAATACTCCACGTATGACAAGGAATTTTATGCTATCATACAGGCATTGAAGAAGTGGAGGCATTACTTGATCCCAAATGAATTTGTTCTGTACAGTGATAATCATGCATTGCAGTTTGTGAGTCAACAGGAGAAGTTGAATCAGAAGCATGCAAAATGGGTAGAGTATATGCAGAATTTTACATTTGTAATTAAACACATTTCAGGGATTGCTAACAAAGTGGCTGATGCCTTGAGCAGGAAATGATTATTGCTGTAGGAATTCCGAGTCAAAACATTGGGTTTTGAAAATCTCAAGGACATGTACACCAGAGATGCAGATTTCGAGGAAGAGTATGAAGCAGCTGAGAATCCAGTTCTCAGAGATCGAAGTTCTTGGACAGACTATATGATCCAGGAAGGATTTTTGTTCAAAGGCAATCAACTGTGCATTTCGAATTGCTCCATGAGGGAGAATCTGCTAAAAGAAAAGCATAGAGGAGGCTTAGCAGGTCATTTTGGTCATGAAAAAACATTCGTGAAGTTGAGCGAATCATATTTTTAGCCAGGCATGTGAGCAGATGTTAAAATATTTGTTGACAGGTACCGGATTTGTCAGCATTCGAAGGGGAGAAATCATAATACAGGTTTTTATTAGCCATTGCCCATACCAGAGAGGCCATGGGAGGCGATCAGCATGGATTTTGTATTGGGTTTGCTGAGGACACAAAGAGGTGTTGATTCCATCTTTGTGGTAGTGGACAAGTTTTCAAAAATGGCACATTTCATTCCATGCCAGAAGACCAGCAATGCGACGCACATCGCAAACTTGTTTTTCAAAGAGATCATTCGACTACATGGATTGCCGAGAAGCATAGTCTTGGAAAGGGATACCAAATTCATAGGTCATTTTTGGAGGACGCTATGGAAAAATATAGGAATTAACTTGACTTTTAGTGCTGCTTATCACCCGTAGACAGATGGGCAAACAGAGGTTGTGAACAGGAGTCTGGGGGATTTCTTGAGAAGCCTGGTGACAGATCACCATAGTAGCTGGGACAATGTGTTGCCACAGGCTGAGTTTGCATACAATGATTCGGTGAATCGGAGTACAGGAAAAAGTCCATTTCAGATTGTGTATGGGACACAACCGAGGGGAGTTTCTGAACTCAGGGAGTCAGAACAGACTGCGACTAGCAGCGCTAGTGCAGAAGAGTTCGCTAAAGTGATGAAAGAACTTCACAGTAAGGTGAAGCAGCGACTAATAAATTCAAATCAGGAATATAAGCATATAGAAGATCAGCATCGGAGACAACTTCAGTTTGAAGTTGGGGATCTTGTTCTGGCACATTTGAGGAAGGAAAGGTTCCCAAGGGGAACATACAATAAACTCAAGATGAAGAAAATTGGGCCATGCAAAGTCCTGGATGGCATCAGGATATCTCCGATATTCAATGTTTCAGATTTATACCCATACAAGGCTGGAGAAGCAGATACTTGAACTGAGGAACCAGTGATCCAGTGGATGAAACAATTGCTAGTTGCAGAAAATCCACAGATGGAATGTATACTGGACAAAAGAGTGGGTAAGAAGACCAGGCGCAAGCAGTATTTCGAGTATCTGGTCAAGTGGAAGAATCACCCAGTGGAAGACGCCAGCTGGGAAAATTAAGCAATGATACAAAAGCATGGATAGACCATGCAAGAGCTCATGGACCGGAGCCCATGAAATTTTTCAAGTCGAGGAGTAATGATGCAAGAGCATCACCAACACCTCAAACGAGCCAGCACATTGAGTGGAGAACAGCTGGACAACGCCAACACTAAATTTTGAAACACCTAGATATTTGTTGCACCAAACATAAATGTGTGAAATTAATGAAGCGCACTTGTACTTTGTAATGGACCTTGAGTGGATAAGCTCACGTCCTTAGGTAGATGAGGCATTTAATAGAATTAATGAAAAGTTAGATAGGAATTTAATTCTAGATTTGATAGCTTTAGAGTTCGAGAGGGAAAACGGATATAGGCACCCTCCTTTGTACATTGTAACATAATTCTGGATTATCAAGCATTCAAAAGAGATTATTCATTCAGGAGTAGAAAGAGAAGAGAGATTTGATTCAATTCCATGGTTATGTGTCTATTCTGTGTATTTTTGATATTATTCTCATGAATATTTGCTTCTTGTCATGCATTTTCTTTATATATATGTTGTGCATGTGATTTCATGTTTCGAAACTGAAGTCTGAAGGAGAGGAAGAGTGAATGAGCTTCAATTGTTTCTCTAAGTGAACCAGAGGATTCTTGCAAGGAGTGTAGTTGAATTTGTCCGCAAGGAGTGCGTGACTGCAGGGTTCATTTTGAGATAGCTTTTGTTCTCATTTCCTCGAAGAGTGCAGATTTGGCACCGAAGCTGTGCAAGGCGTGCGCAGGCTAGACAAAGTCTCAGAGTTGCGATTCTAAGCTAAAGGTTGGAATATTTCTGCTGTAGGAGTGCGCAGAGTCGAGAGCTTCATCACTTATCCGTGATTGAAGATTTTCCGCAAGGAGCACGTGCAAGAACTTCTTCCTGAGGGAATTGAAGTCATCTAAGCTTAGGAGGGATAGGCCTTTGAAGTTGTCGAAGTGTAGCGAATAGAAGTTGTGTGGGTAGGTTGAAAGGAAGAGACATAGGTTGACGAATGAGACTCGCAGAGAGAGACACTTCTTGTTCGTGAATTGTGCAGGAGAAGATTGGACGGTCAATATTCCTCGTGGGGAAACCATGATTTTTCGAGGGTCATTGGATCTTGCAGAGGTGCAAGAAGACTACAGTGCAGGAGTGGAAGAAGTTCGAAGCTCAGAAGGGCAGGAGCTGTTGATCAGGATCACGAGGAGCGTGGGTTCTGATTGTGGATCGACATATCGAGAGTTTTTGAGGTAAGACTCCAACCTTATGCAACGGAAGTCGCAAGAGTGCGAGGTGCGACATTTCGACAGCTATGTAAGCAACATGGACCACAAGCGATAGTGGAAGACAGGTGGCATAGCCATCGAAGGTTCGGCGTCTCGGACATCGGGAGTCGAGGTGGGAGTTGTTTGGTTGCGCAAGTAGCAAAGTTGCGAGAGGGAGAGATCACAAAGATCGGTGTTTCGGCTTATCGCGTATCGGAGGTTGGAACCTCAAGCACTTGGCATAACAAGTAACGAGAGGCGATAGAGTGAAGTATCGACAGCAGAGTGAGAAAATTCATCGATTGACCGACATCTCGGGTCTCAGAGATTTGAGAGCCCAGAACTCAACTTTGAACTTGCGAGACTACGAGTTTCGATTTCCCAGATAAATAGAAGGAGGGGAAGTCGTGTGAAGGAACTGTGGGTGTAGATATTTCGATTGGAAGATAGAAGAGCATTGGTGCTCTTCGGGCCGAGAGAGAGAAGGTTCTGCTGAGTACGATCGTGCTCCGAGTGGGCGCGGTTGGCGTCACATGACAGGGTCTATGGATAGCCAGGTGAATCTGGTCTTTGGAAATTTGTATTTTCGAGTGCCTGGACAGAGTTGGTTTTCTCTCGCTTCGGGTATCCCCATCATTTGGGAGCTCTGGTGTAGCTCTATTTCTTTCTCATCCTGGCTTACTGTCTTCTCGTTGCATCCTCTTGACAATGTTATATATCCCTTGGAAAGAATGACCAGGAATTGGGGCAGGCCTCGCCGTGGCTCGGCCCGGTACACCCACAAAGAGCAGAGGCAAAGGAGGGAGAAGCTGGAGCGCGCTTTGTTGATGGAGACCTCCATTCTTTGGAAGAAGGCTCACGCTGACCAATTGGCTCTGCATGCCATTATTGCGGAGACTGGGGCCATGCATAGTAGTGAAACCATGGCAATTGAGTCTGTAAATAGGCTGGAGGATGGTGTCGCGGATGCATTTCCTACCCGTTACGTTGAAGAAATATTGTTCATGGAGGAATTGGTGACCACCCCGGAACCGCAAGCCATGGCAGTGAACTACCAGGATGGAAGCAGTCCGAAAATAGAGCTGGCAGATGATATCCCTGGGTGCATTGTCGAGGAGATAAAATGGACGGGTGACTACAGCCCCACTAGCCATGCTATGCAGGGAACGATCGAGGAAGAAACTCGGGACAAGGCTTGCACTGAAGAGAATGCAGACGAGACCAGCCCAGCGAGGAAAGAGGAAGCGACCAGTGCAAAATTGTTGAAGCTCGAAGCCGAAGATGGAACGAACGTGGAAGTGGGGGACATAATCCTTGACAACGCAGGTAATGGCTTGCATGGTACTTTCCTCCATGCAGAGCATCTGGCTCTGGTGTTCAAACTCCAAGGCCACATGGAATACCTAGAGCACAGAGCCCTTCTCATGGGACAATGTCTAGACCTGCTCCTTGATGCGTACTCCAATGCTCCAACAAAGAGGAAGTACCCTCTCTGTGCACAGGCATTCACCATTCCAGGTGGGTCCAAGTGGCAGACAAGCAAGGGCGAAGGGTCACTGGGTATATAGGTTCTTCTATGCTAGTTTGTTTCTTTGTTTAATCATGATATTGTACACTTGGACTATAGCCATCTATCCTGGTTTCCTCTGGGCAGGACAGAGGGAAAAACAGTTTTCCAAACCATGCTGGTTTCCAGTAAAACGGTAGCATTTTTGGTGGCTCAGACCTATATCTCTATACATTTTTTTAAGGTTTCTTTGATAACTTAATATAGCAGGCTCTACTTTTTTACTTAAAAAAAAAAGATTGATTTTAGCATTATAATTTTAATGGTTATAAAAACTAATATTATGAAAATGTCAAAATTTTACATCAATTTAATAAAACCTTTAAAAACATTGAGGGATGGTCAAAAGATATTAACTGCAACATTAGAGTCACTCAGAGTCACTCAAACAAGGTTGTCCCTTGTCCCCTACCCTTTTTGGCATACACATTGACAAGTTAGAAGATTGCTTGGAAAAAATGGGTTGTGTCGGCCCTACTCTCACTAGTATAGTCATCAATCTTCTTCTTTATGCCAATGATATCTTTCTTATGGCAAGGAGTCCCCATGATCTTGAAATCCAACTAACAATCCTCAAGGATTTTTTCTCCAATATGGGTATGACTGTTAATACTGATAAGACTAAGGTCATGATTATTAAATCCAATAAGATCCCTTATGATACCTTTATATAT
>JZKD02S1750205.1:69295-102018 GCA_000966675.3 Picea glauca
GTTCTCCCATGTATTGTTTTACACTTTTTTCAGGCTTGAGAGACTAAATCTATGAAAAAGTCATCCATGGAGTCATCTTTATGTTCTTTTTAGGCTCTCTAAACATGAAAAACTATCGATTTTACCTTCTTTAGGCTTGAAAACTATGCATTGAAGGACCTATCTGAGTCCAATATTCAAGACCCATATGGGACCGAACCCCTCCTTCCTAGGGTTTGTTAAACATATGATTAGGGACTCATCTGAAAAATGAGATACACCAAGTATTTGTTATCCTCCTCAATCTTGTTAAAAAATAAATAGGTACTCATCTATCTAGATGGGGGGGGGGAATTGAAGGAAGTGGGTTAAGTCTTTTGGAATCATTTATGGAAGCTATTATTGTCTCCCTTGAACATGGCACATGTTGTGTCTCATATTATTTAACGACCCCATCGTTACGACTACATGTGATGCAACATGAAGAATTATTTTATTTTTTTAAAGTAGGACGACAATAATGACAACAGTTAAAAAATGAAACTTTACGAAGAACACTATGCACACAAATCAGGAAAAATACAATAATGAATCAAAACACTAGCACATCAGGCAACTGGACGAAATGTACGATAATCCAAGACAAATATAAATGACTACCCATCCCACACAAGAAAGACAACACCTATAAGATAAAGGAAAACATCGACCAACTTGATACAATGGCTTGACAACCAGTAACTGGAAACCTCTACAACACACAAAGCCAAATGCGTTAAGGCATTATCATCCAAGTTCCAACATTAATTACAATGAACAACTCCCACATCAAGAAGCCCTTACTACGATCAGGTTATCATTCACATCTGTACTCAGGGCGTACAATGATTCCATCATCAAGAATCATGTCATCACAAGGAAATGGGCATGACAGTCACAAAGGATAAACCTAGCACATCGATAACAATAACCCAAGAAAATTTCAACGTGCTAGGAGACCGCATTAACTGTCAAAACTCATGACGACTAACCCAAGCACCCAATCACCACGTCAACCAGACACAAGGGAGTTTGATGACTATAACATTCATACAACACATTAAAAATAATTATTATCAAATGATTAGCTCATTGTAACTATTTCCAATTCCAATATCAGATAATTACTTCCTAAGGAAGAATTCGCTATCTTTTAAACTAAAACAAGTATGAACCATGTCCTTTAAAATAATATAAAACATGTCTTCTTAAACTGAAATTGATATCTTTTAAACTGAAACCAAATAATGTTGTCCCTTAAACAATATGATTCGTTATCTATGGAATCTAATCATTGTCCTTTGACTGAAACCATTATAATAAAATCACTATTTATACCATCCTATCTATATAATAAATGTGATAAATTCTCCATCTATCACTATCCTTTAAACTGAACCAATATAATAATTTCGCTACTTAACTGGAAAAAACATAATGAATTTTTGTCATCATATATCACTTTCATCCGCATATACAATCGTTGTCATCATATATCATGGTCTATAATTTGCTTATTAATATTTACTGACAACGAATAAACTAGCTATCATCATATATATCGTTGTCTATTATATGTATGATAATGTTATGTAAAGCCAAATAATGGTAAGCATTATATTATATTGTTTTTATAATGCTAAGTAAAGCATGACAATGTTGTTTAGTAATAATGATATATCCGTCTAACAATTGATAACGTTGATGTAATTGTCTTTAGATAAGTCACTGTCTAATAGGTAAAAACGCTATGTGAACACTGGGTAATAAAAAAACATGAAATAATATTTATTGTTTGTATAATTGGGTGGATGTGAAATCAAATGGTTTTATAAACTCACAGTTAAAATATAGATAAAAACACTGACATTAACATAGTATTAATGCTCAGAATTTAACAATCAAAGAGCTGGGAAATAACATTAAATATTCACTGTCATACCCAACATACGACACTTACAACAAATCGTTGTCATTACCACAATGTAATTATTGAAAATATTTTCCAAGCCATCTGTATCGCTGGTTAAGAATTGGTAATTACTAGTGTATATCACTATTTGAAAAGGCTATAGAAATTAGTTGGTGAAAGGCTATACACAAAGTAATCAAATCATAGTGGTGAAGTGAATCACTTAGAAAATCATGAGTAAGAACTGGGTAGTTATGCCATTAAAATTGTGAGCAGGATTTGGGCATTTATGAAATTAAATTTATGACCAAGACTGGGCATTTATGCCACTCAAATCATCAGCAAGATCTGGGCATTTATGCCATTAAATTTGTGAGCAAGAACTGAAAATTTATGCCATTAAATTCGTGAGAAAGAACTGGAAATTTATACCATTAAATTTGTGAGCAAGAACTGGAAATCACTTGGTTAAAATACATTGTCCATATAGCAAATACAATCACTATCATAAATGAACAAGCTATATAAAAATCTCTATATAAATTCATTGTATGAAGATCAATTCACAGTCATAAGAGAGAGGTATAAAATCGTTGTTATGAATATCACTTCATAGTCATAAGAGAGAGGTATAAAATCACTGTTGTGAATATCAATTCACAGTCATAAGAGATGTATAAAATCGCTTCTATGAAGATCACTTCGTAGTCATAAGAGAGAGGTATAAAATCGCTATTATGAAGATCACTTCGTTGTCATAAGAGAGAGGTATAAAATCGTTGTTGTGGAGATCAAGTGTAAAAATACACAGGCGTTCAAGGTAAAATTCTCATTGTATTTTATGGAATAACCTTATTTTCATTCAAAGGGAAAAATGCAGTCCATATATAAAGTAAAATATGTTATTCAAGTGGACAAAAACGTAGTCCACATATAAATTAAAATTTGTCATTCAAGTCGAAAAAAACTCAGTCCATATATAAATTAAAATTTGTTGTTGAAGTGGACAAAATGCAGTCCATATATAAATTAAAAGATGTCATTCAAGTGGACAAAACAAGGTCCATATATAAATTAAAATATGAGGTTTCTCCAATCAAGAGATGGGAACTGTCATTAAAATCGTAGAGAATAAAATACCATCCAAAAACATAGAGGTGATATAAAAACGCAGAGAGTATTAAGTTGTTTGTAGAGAGAAATGATAAACCATACACAGAGATATTCAATCACAAGAAAGTGCAAGACAAACATTCAAGCATGAATCAATCAACTCAGAGATAAGTAAGGGTAGTCAGCTGGGCTAAACTATCCTTTGCTCATCATCCATGCACATAAAAGCATGGCATTAGAATCTATAGGTCTTTAAACACCGAAGTGATGACCGTCGATTCGTCTCCTGGCCAACTTATCAGGCATGGGATGATGACCTAGGAATAAGGGAGGAAGATAAAGCACAATCTCATCATAATAATAAATAAATCCAACAAAGAAAATATATTGAAATCATAAGTTGGGTTCGCCAAAGGAAATCCATCAGAAAACAACAAGCAAGGGGATTACAATACCATAGGAAAGAAGGGGCAAGAAAGCACATGGAAATGAAATCTTAAACCGAGCATAGAGAAATAAAACGAGTAAATTGAATTTCATTGAAAGTAACAGTTAACCGGTGTACCTTATCCAAACGCGAATCCTCAGTAGTTTCTTCCCATGCACACTCCATATAGGTTCTACTTGCCGATGGATGTGACCTCATCGATACCTCCCAGCCAACGATAGGGGTTCTCTTCTTCCCCCTAAGCCCCCTGAGATGCAAAGGGGCCACACACACTATACCAGTGAACAACTAGCACCCAACTTACCTCACAAGGTCGATATATGTAATATACCAGATATAAAATGCATGCAGAACAGAAATAAAATTCTAGTAAGGGCAGAATAATAGCAATATAACTAGAACATTCACCACAATAACACTGAAATGATATAAGCACAACAACAGAAATAACACTTTGAATCTGAAAGCAATGTTCATGGGTCTCTTCGAGGGGGCAATATCCAGTTGATCAGAGCTCTGTTACAATAATATCCAAGCTAGGGTTCTCATACCCTTGACTCCTATTTATACTAAAAAAGAAGCATCTAGAGGAATATCCTTCTAGAAGTGGAAGCTTCTATTAGGTCTTGTTACATCCACCTTATTCTATTTTATTGAAAGGCCTTATTAATATTGACCTTTATTACATATGAATATATTGTTCTGCCTATGTGCGAGTTAGGACCCTAACATACCCACCCCCTTAAAAATAGCCTTGTCCTCAAGGCTTGAGATGAGGAAATTGTTGCAGAATGGTAGTTGGTTCCCAAGTGGTGTCTATTGGAGTTGTATCCCTCCACTGGACTATCACTTCTTTTATGGTTCTCTAACACAGGCAATGCTCACACTGGTCCAAAACTTATTCCGGTTGTATCCAAATGGATCCTTCTTCAGCTAACTCTAGAAGGCTGGTTTGAATTTGGAACATATCTCCAATCACCTTCTTTAAGCATGAAACATGAAAAACAAGATGTAGCTTCGAATGGCTGGGCAAAGCTAATTGATAAGAGACTTGTCCCAAATGATTGATCATGGTATAAGGACCATAAAATTTTGGCGCTAGCTTCTGACAATGCTCAGCCTTGAGTGAAGTTTTCTTGTAAGGTTGCAGTCGAAGAAACAACTAATTCCCTTCTGCAAATTGATGTTTAGAGCGACCTTGATCTACTTGTTTCTTCATGCGATTCTGTGCCATGACCAAATTCTCTTTGAGGGTATGGAGAATATCCTCTTGAGCTATAAGTGTTAGATCAACCGCCTAGACCTTTGAGTCACCCAGTAAGTATGAGAGAACTAAAGGTGGCTTATGTCCATATACCACTTCAAAAGGATTCATGCATGTAGTTGTATGGTATGAAGTGTTGTACTACCATTCAGCTAGGGGTAACCATTGAGCCCACTGATTTTTCTTTTCCGAGGAAAAACACCTCAAATATGTTTCCAAACACTTGTTGATAACTGTCATTTGGCCATCAGTCTGGGGATGATAAGCTATGCTGAGATGCAATTTCGTGCCTTGTATCTTGAATAGTTCTTGCCAAAATTTTTTTGTGAAAGTTGGGTCGTGATAAAAAACAATAGAGTGTGGCATGCATGAATATTGAAGACTTGATCCATGAATATTTGAGCCACCATGGATGTTGTAAATGAGTGTTGAAGGGTAAAGAAATGAGCATACTTGGAAAGGCGATCAACAACCTCCATGATGACGAATTTATTTCCTGATTTGGGTAAGCTGGTAGTAAAATCCATAGAGATATCCTTCCAAATAGCAGGTGGAATTGGAAGTGATTTTAGTGTGCCCAACGATTTGATTTTTTCTCCCTTGTTGCATTGACACACATCACATTCTTCTACAAAACTACAAATGTCCTATTTCATACCATCCTAGAAAAAGGAACGTTTGACCCTATCATAGGTTTTGGTGAACCCAGAGTGCCCTGTTGTGGGTGTAGCATGAAGCTCAGAAAGTACGATGGATTTAAGCTTTCATTGTTTACTTAAATACAAATAGCCTTTGTATCGAAGATCCTCATGGAGTCAAGAGTACCCTGGGGAAGCTGGAGCATTGGACTACAATTGGTGGATCAACTGCGAACTCTTGGTATTTTGTAGTCATTCCTGGAGAATGGCTTGGAGCCAATCTGGTACAATGAATGAAAGAGAAAAAAGGGATCCTTCATATTCATATTTTTGAGAAAGGGAATCTGTAACCACGTTTCCTTTTCCTTTATTATAAATGATCTCATAATCATATCCAAAGAGTTTAGTCACCCATTTTTGTTGTTCTGGGGAGGAAATGCGTTGTTTCAGAAAATACTTGAGGCTTTTATGGTTTGTCTTAATTTGGAAACGTTTCCCCAATAGATAAGGACACCACAGATCCATGGCATGCGGAATAGCCAACATTTCCTTTTCATAGATGGATTTGCCCAGATTTCTTTCAGATAGTTTCTTACTGGTAAAGGCCAAAGTTCGACCCTCTTGCATAAGGACAACACCAATTCCTTTCCCCGAGGCATCACAGTCCAACACAAAGGTCTTTGTGAAATGAGGAAGGGTGAGGACTGGAGTGGTGCACATGACCATCTTCAAGGCTTGAAAATCTTGAGCAGTAGTTGGAGTCTAGGTGAAAGAGTTCTTTTTTAGGAGAGCAGTGAGAGGTGCTTTAATCTTCCAATAATTCTTAACAAACTTGCGATAATACCCTGTTAAGCCTAGAAATCCATGCAATCTCTGAAGAGTCTTTGGGTGAGGCCAGTATTGCATAGCTTCAATCTTTTTAGGATCCACCTTGACACCATCTTTGCCAACCAGATGACCCAAGTATTCTACTTCTGAAGCACCAAAAGCACATTTAGACTATTTCAGGAAAAGTTGGTGCTGAGAGAGTAGATGGAGAACTTGATCCACATGAGAAAGATGGTTTGTCCAAGTTTTTCTATAGATGAGGATATGATCAAAGAAAACTAAGACAAAATGATGTAGAAAAGGATGGAAGACATGATTCATGAGGCTTTGGAAGGTGGAGGGGGCATTACACAAGCCAAAGAGCATGACCAAAAACTCATAGTGGCCCTCATGAGTTCTAAAGGAAGTCTTGGGAATGTTTTCCTCTTTCATATGTATTTGGTGGTAGCCTGAACATATATCCAGTTTAGTGAAGAATTGGGTGCCACTCAATTCATCCAAGAGGTCATCAATCATAGGAATGGGGAATTTGTCTTTGATGGTAAGTTTGTTGAGGGCATGGAAGTTAGGACACATTCACCAAGAACCTTCTTTCTTCAAGACCATAACCATAGGAGACGAGTAGGGGCTCGTACTAGGGCGAATAACGCCTACATTAAGGAGTTCCTAGAACATTTTCTCATTTTCATTTTTTTGGGAAAAGGGGTGATGATACGGATGGATATTGGGAGGAAGGATTCTGGGTACAAGGGGAATGGAATGATCATGAACACCATGGGAAGGAGGCAGGACTTGGGGAGTGGAAAAGACTAATTTATGTTTAGAAAGGATGGCTTGGAGGTCTTGTGGTACCGAGGGTGTCTTTTTTGCTTGTATGGCATGGAGTTGGGTGATAACACCCGAATGACACTTTTTGAGCAGCTTTTCCATGCGATGGAAACTAATGATCTCAGGGGAACTAGCGATGATGCCTTGGAACTTATATTGGTGGCCCTCCTAGTCGAATTGCATGGTTAAGTATTTAAAATCCATGAGAATGGGACCCAAATTCCTCAGCCAGACTGCACCCAACACAATGTCACAACCTCCCATGTCGATAGCAAACATATGGGATTTCAGGTGGTAGTCACCAATTTGGAGACACACATTTTCACAATGCCCTCCACATTTCATGGAACCATCGTAAACAATCATGATTTGGAAATTATTGACAGCATGGATGTAGAAATGAGTTTCTTGGGCAATGCGGCGATGAATAAAGCTATGGGTACTGCCACTATCAACCAGAATGATGACCTTCTGATGCTTGATGTAACCAATTAGCTTGAGGGTTTGGGGAGTGGAGAAGCCAGTGAGATCATTGAGGGAAATGACTGGTTCTACTTTGGGAGGGTCTGAGGGAGGGGTTATGTCAGTCAATTCAGGTGAATAAGACACAGAGGGAGTTTCTTCATCTTCTTCTGAAATCTCCTCGGAGATGGCCATAAAAAATCTTTTGTTCTTTACACTTGTGGCCTGGGAAATATTTTTCACCACATTTATAACAAAGGCCTTTGAGTTGGCATTCATCCATTTCATCCCTAGTCAATTTTTGGGTCTTTAGTGGAGTAGAGGGAGTAGTGGGATTTATCGGTTTAGGGTGAGGGATAAAGGAGGGTTTGCAGTTTTGAGAAGATACAACTTGTTGTTCTTATTTATCTCTTTTGGTAGCCTCCATCCAACTCTCAGGCTGAGCCATGAGGACATGGGACCAAATTTCATCCTTGAGGCCGCTGATAAAACACTCTTGAAAAAAGGCATCAGACATGCCCTCTGTTCTAAAATATCGGTGCTCAAAGGCATATGTAAAGTCATCCATTGTTCCTAATTGTTTAATATTTGTCAAACAACCCAAATGGTTGGTGTCAGTGTCAAATCATTCATAAATCTCTGCCACAAAGTGTGTCCAAGAGATATACCCTTGACGACAAGTTTTTCTCCATTGCCACCATTGCCAACGTTTTTGATCTAGATGGATAACACCATACCAGAGTTTTTCCAAGTCATCTGTAATGTTGTATAAAGAGAATTAATATTCCATTTGGGTTACCCAACCAATGGGGTTTGAGCCATCAAATTTGGTCACATCCACCCTCATAAGGCATAGGTCACGTTGAAAGTGATGGGTCTACAAGGTATGGGAATGAGAGGAATGGTCACCTTCAGTATTTGTAGGTGAGGAAGAGGAAGGGTTATTTGTAGGGATATGTAGTTTGGTGCAGAGTGTCAAAAAGACTGATTCAAGCTGGGTGGTGAGGTCTTGTTTGATTTCCCCCATTGAGGATTGCATGGTCGTATTGATGGCGACAACATTGGCATTGAGTTGTTTCACTTGTTGTTGGGTCTCAATGAGACCAGATTGCAAGGTGTTGAACCAAGATTCCAAGTATTGGCTACAATTATGGGCCATGAGGATGGGGAAACTAAAAAGGGGTAGGTGGGGTAAATTTTTTTTTCCGAAAAATGATATGGATGAATTTGATAAGGGAGAAGAGATGAATCCAATGGAATAGGTCTCAAATAATGGTGAAAAAATTTCCAGACTTTTTTTTTTTTACAGAGTTATACTCCGGTCTAAAGAATACAGTAGAGAGGAAATTCCCAAATGCTTAACCAAAAAGAAATGTGTATTTAGTTGGCAACCTGAACACAGTTGCATGACAATAGGTCTTGTCTATTTTAATTTGTTTATGTTTATGTTCCCAAGGGTTATGTATTCAAGGGTTCTACAGATAAGGGTTTGCCCTGTGCTATAGCTCTTTGATATACGTGTGGGGTCCAACAGTAGTACTTGACCCAATATCTCAGGGCACTAACTAAGGAGGATAGACCATACCCTTAGTTGTACTACCCAACTACCTAGGTACTAGAGAGTATCTTCCCGAGTGTTGTTCTCGGTGACACTATAGCAGTCAGGTGGTCGATCGATTGATCTAAAGAGGGCTTCAAATAATCTAGACCGATTTGTACACAGGTATTGTCTAATGCGCTACCAAAGGGGTACCAACAGGGGCTACAAGGGTGGCCAACAGATGTGCACTTAAGTACCACTTGTATTTCCTACGTGTATGAATCCCTCAATTGTGGGTTTATGCACGTAACTACAGATCTTTGTGGCTTAAAGATGCCAGAATACATCTCTACCTTGAAAAACAATTAAGCCACACTTTCTGCCGAGGAAAGTGCTCTGATACCACTTGTAATATACCAGATATAAAATGTATGCTGAACAGAAATAAAATGCTAGTAATGGAAGAATAACAGTGATATAACTAGAACATTCACCACAATAACAATGAAATGATATAAGAACAACAACAAAAATAACACTTTGAATCTGAAAGCAATGTTCACGGGCCTCTTCGAAGGGGAAACCTCCAGTTGACCAGAGATTTATTACAATAATATCCAAGATAGGGTTCTCATATCCTCAGCTCCTATTTATACTAAAAAAGAAGCATCTAGAGGAAGATCCTTCTACAAGTGAAAGCGTCTATTGGGTCTTCTTACATCTGCCTTATTCTATTTTATTGAAAGGCCTTATTAATATTGACCTTTATTACATGTACATATATTTTTCTACCTATGTGCGGGTTAGGACCCTAACAAGATACCACTTGTTACCTGAGCTAGGTAACCCAACTCCCACAAGAGAAGCTCAGTCAAGAAAATAATTCAGCAGTGTAACGTTACGCATAAACGTCAAATACATACTCCTCCTCCTCCATCCTTTTTATAGAATTTTTAAGTGATGTCTTTCCTAGATTCTCATTTAATTTCTTTTACATTATTTTAATTAGAAAAAACCTCCCTTGTACACATGTCACTCATCCCCATAGTTGCACTGGAAATTAATTTCATTAATTATTTAATTATGCTTATTTCCCTCACCAACCTAAAATCATTCCTAAAAACACTCCTTGGTGTCCCAATATTCCCTTACACATCTTAAATGACTTATGCCTTTACTAAATTCCTAGTTGAGTTCATAATTAGAAAGTTCTTAAAGGCAGGATTCCTTACTAAGTTAGGCATTCATATTTTTACTTATGTTTCCCCTTTGTCCTTTATTTTCCTATTACTTTTAAGTTTCCCTCTTTTTCCTTTTTAACTAAAACTCAAATTAGCAAGTGTAGAAAAAAAACAATTTACCCCCTTTTTTTATTTATTTAAAAATTGTATTAGCATATGTAGATAAAACAATCATTTCGATTTTAATTTAAATCCCCCATTGTAATTTGATTTTAATAATTTAATTGAATTTCTTACCCCCTTCTTGTTACATGTTTAATTATGAATATTATTTTTGACCACATGTGTTACTTAGGCCTAGATTTTAATTTCACTAGGCTGGGTGACATTTTTATTAGGGAATTGTTTTTTAAAACTTACTTATCACATCATTCAATTTAAGACTGACAAGGTTTATTCACTTATCCATTGAAATCGTGACGCTCCCTTTAGGATGCACTAGTTGCTCCAAGGGTACCACTCGCCTTTTCCATTTTTCCTTGCATGACGTAACCTTCAGGATGCACTACATGCTCCAAGGGTGCCACTCACCTTTTTCTGTGTTCCTTGCATGACATTCCCTTTAGGACACACTAATTTCTCCAAGGGTGCCACTCGCCTCTTTTCGTTTTCCTTGCACGATGTTCCCTTTAGGACACACTACATGCTCCAAGGGTGCCACTGGCCTCTTCACTGACTTGGTAGACATTGAAAACCTTGGATTCAATACTCCACTAGGTTATCTTGAGGGATACTAAGGGCCTCTAATGAATAAGGACCTTCACTTATTGCATGCCCCTTAGAAACATCGTGAGCGACTGTCACAGTCTGCCCTCATGACATCATGGGTCTTCTTGAACTAGGTAATTGTTAACCTATAGTTCGAGCCATGACAAGAGTGATAGTAGGCTGTGGCTGGGCTTCTATCCACACCTCTCCCTCAAATTCTCCAGTTGTCGTGCGTGACCCCTCTACTCCACATGTGATTCCGGTCGACAAGCTATCATCAACCTACATCATCAACGAATCGTGTCAGTAATAAGAATCAATCATCATAACATCTAATCATATGTACATATGTCATATCAACAACAATTAAACCTCAATAGTCCACTCCCTGACTCAATCTAGAGTCCAAGGGATTTCATCGATGCCTTTGCATCCTCGAGGTCCAAGGTCCTGTACACTTAGGAGAACCTAGTCAATAGCAACTATCTATGTCAATACAAAAAAATAACATATCATCGTATCCATAATGACTCATAATCATAATCAAACGACCAATAATATAATAATCTGGATCACTTGTAAGCAAGTGTTCTCAAAGAATAAGTTCACTCAGTGTGCACAAGAGTGGGATGTTACATACACGCCCTCTTGGTCTAAACTTTTTCTTGAAGTTTCACTATATGTAAGTGATGAAATAAAGTGTATCACATTATCATAAGTCTACCTATCAAAGAAAAATGGAAACTGTTGATGCATATCATATGCGTCCTCCTAGGTCGTCAAGTGTGGACTATAGTTGTCCCACTGGACCTTGACCTGATCTATTGTTCGACGTTGTAGTTGTCAAATTAGATGGTCCAGGATACAGATCAGATCTACCGTGAGTGCACCCTCATCCGATACCTGTAAGGTACTCAAGTCAAACATGTGTAGGATCACTGACATAATGTCTCAAACAAAGACGTGAAAGACATCGTGCATAAGCCTCAAGGATCAGGCAAGGCTAGTCAATAGACCACAGGCCCCTCCTTTCAATAATATCGAAAGGTCCCACAAACCTAAGAGATATTTTTAGCACCCTTTCCAAACTTTCTCGAACTCCTATGTGGTTTCACCTCCAAGAAAACTTGATCTCCAACTTTGTAACTACGGTCGACATGATGTGCATCGACATAACTCTTATGTCGATCCTTTGATTCTTTGATCGTTTTTCTTATTATTTGTAATTGATCATCCATTTATTGGATCACTTATGGCCCCACCAGGACCCTATCCTCAAGCCAATACCAACTTAAAGGAATCCGACATGATCACCCGTAAATAAACTCGAAAGGCACCATCATAATGGTGCTTTGGTAACTGTTATTATATGCAAATTCTGCCAATGGAAAGAATTATTCCCAATGCTTCTGTTGGTCCATTCAACCATGCGCAACATGTCTTCTAAGATTTGGTTTGTTCATTCGGTCTACTCATCTGTCTCTGGGTGATACGCAGTAGTAAAGTTAAGTTGGGTCCCCAACGCCTCTTGGAAACTAGTCCAAAATCATTTAGTAAACATCGATGCTCAATCGGATATAATCCTCTTAGGTGCACCATGCAGCCTCACAATCTCACTGATGAAAACTCTAGCTATTTCAGGTCCCTGATACGTTGTATGTATAGGAATAAAATGATCACTCTTTGTCAGAGTGTCAACTACCACAAAAAATGAGTTGTGTCTCCTTGCCGTTAGTGTTAATCCAACAATGAAATCCATCAAAATGACCTCCCTTTTTTATTCTGGAATAGCGTGTGGTTGTAGTAATCCTGATAGATGTCTATGTTCATCCTTCACCTACTGACATCTAGACATATTTTCCACGTAGTTGACTATGTATGCCTTCATTACTTCCCATAAGAATAAGGGTTAAGGTCTTCCTTGTGACTACTGGGTGAGCCATGTAGACTTCTCTCTAAGTCTCATTTAGGATCAATCTCCTCAACTCGTCATTTGGTGGTACATAAATTTGATTTTTAAATATTAATAATCCATTGTCGTCAAGCGTAAATCCCTAAAATATTGGTACCATAATTTTGTTTTGTCCGATAAAATACTTGGCCTCTTTGTACTAGTCATCGTCGCTCTGTAAAGTTACAATCTTTTCACGTAGATTCATCTAAAGAGGCATCATCGAAAATATGTATTCTCTCCAAATCAACACATTAGCTACTCTGTTCATTGTTCCCTTTATGTAAGTAATCTCAAAATTGTACTTGCTAATAAATTCCGACAAACGTCATTGTCACGCATTCAAGTTTCTTTGCGTAAAGATGTGTTGTAATCCATAGTGGTCCAATTTCAGATCAAATTTTCATGAAATAAGGTAGTGTCTCCAAACTCTCAAGGTATAAAAAATGGCTAACAACTCCAAATCATGTGCCACATACTTATCCTTATGCCTTCTCAACTTTCTCGATATGTAAGCGATCACTTGACCGTCTTGCATCAGGAATACACCTAAGACTTCCTTGGATGCATGAGTGCATACCAAGAAGTCCACATCCATGTCAGGGACCTTTAGTATTGGTTTTGTTGTCAACATCTCCTTGAGCCTCCAAAACACTTCCACGTAATTCTTAGTCCAAACAAACTTCTTGTTCTTCTTTTGTAATTCTGTGATTGAATTTACTATCTTTGAAAATACCTAGACAAACCCTTGATAGTATCCTACTATACCCATGAATCTACGCACTTCTAGGACATTCGTTGGCACAGGCCATTCCATAGTAGCCTCTATCTTTGTTGGATCCATGACGATGCCTTCACTGGAGATGACATGCCCTCAATAGTGAATCTTTGATTGGTAAAATGAGCATTTAAACAATTTCCCAAACCATTTGTTCTCTCACAGACACTCTAGTACCAAGTGGAAGTTCTCATCATTCTCCTCCATCATCTGAGAGTAAATCAAAATGTCACCAATGAACACTTGGATGAACTTGTCCAAGTACTAGTGGAAAACCCCGTTCATCAAACTCATAAAAACCCCTAGGGCGTTTGTCAGTCAAAACGGAAAAAAAATAAACTCGTAATGTCCAAACCTCGTCTTAAAGACAGTCTTAGGGGTGTCATCCTCCTTGATTTATAACTAGTGATACCCTGATCGAAAGTCTATCTTTAAAAACATGATCGTGCCTTTCATTTGATCGAACAGATCATCAATCCTTGGCAACAGGTATTGATTCTTAATCATTTCCTTGTTCAATTGACGGTATTTAATGCAGAGTCTCCACGACCCATCCTTTTTTCGTATGAAAATAAGAGGTGCACCCCATAGTGACACACTTGGATGTATAAGTCCTAGGTGCAGCAAATCCTTCAATTACATTCTCAACTCCTGTAACTCCAGGGTAGACATCTGATAATGCTTTCTTTCTATTGGTTCAGTCCTTGGTTTTAGGTATATGGTAAATTCCAATTACCTCTCCGATGACATCCAAGGTAGCTCCTCAGGGAAGACATCCTCAAACTCTCTCACCATCGGGAGGTGTTCTATAAATTATGTTCTTCCCTTCTCGTATAACACAAGGATCACACAATCTTTCATCCCTTTTGCATGCTCTTCCGTAACTGTAAGGAAGAGATGAACCTCAAGTACACTCCCTGGTTCCGACCTACAATCATGCATCTTTGTCCCTCATTATCGAACAAGCTCAACCATTTTGTATTATAGTTGAGTATCACCTCACGAGATTCAAATCATTCCATACTGATCACGATGTCACAAGATCCTAATATTGTGACATACAGGTTGGCCCTAGTGACAAAACTCTCTGATATTAAGGCTACAGCCCATAACCTTCGATAGCACCTAGATCTATCAAAATTATAAGAGTCTAGTCAATGAGGGTACCTGATGTCTCAAGCACAGTAGAATAGATCTCTTCCTAGAGGTTATTCATCATTGCATGAATCTGATGAGCCTTTCCCAAATCTCCCATGGTAGTGGGTCTGGCTGATCCAGATTCTCTAGTCCTCTCCACTAGGCAATCATGCTGGAAATGTGGCTCCCCACATTCCAACAAAATTTCATCGGTCTAGTAATACCGGTACCCGAAGTAGAAACTGAATCCTAACACTAAGTCCAAACATGAACTTTTTGACCTTAAGTTCTATGTAATTTGGTGCGGAGCATACCGAATAGCTCCAAAAATAGGCCTCATACTCGAGCACCATATGGCTTCCCTATCACAAGGTGCTTAAATTGTTGAGCTGACACTCAATGAATTCCTTCAATAGAAGCCACTCTCAGAACCGTTCCTCAAACAATTCCCATGACACATCTTCGATGACCATGTTCAATTGTGACAGGAGAGTCTTTCACCATAGAAGAGCGCTCCCCTTCACCTAAAATACCACCATGTGGACCTTCATGTTGGAGGTATAGTCACAAAGTGATAATCACGTCACCATATTCTCCAACCATTCCTCGACAACTGCGTCATCCAGGGAACCCAAGAACTCGGTAAATTTGACCTTCTCGAGTTCACGGTGAAATATAACGGTACTAGTTGGACGCATTCTGGACCCTCAGGGGTACAGGCACCTTGGCCTTATCTCAGTACAGATGGTGAATCAAGGCCTCTAACCATCTCTGGAAGGACCTTGTCAGACCATCAACATACCTTATAATAATTGAATCCATCCCAAGGACTTGTTCATCCCCTTGGGGGTTAGACTCCGAGGATGCGGGTACCTCTAGAGGCATCGCCCTTCCTTCCATGGCACCACATCATGAACCTCTATGGCATCCTCTAATTGATGTCACCGCATGGACACATTAAATTTTTAGTTAGCTCTAGGTTAATAATGAAGGGTTTACTATAGTGGAAATCTTGGCAATCCATAGTCATGGGGTTGAACCCACTATGATACCATATGTAACTACCCCATTGTTACAACTATATGCGATGCAACATGAAACAATTTTTTTTTTAAAGTAGGATGACAACAATGACAACAGTTAAACAACGCAACTTGACGATGAACACCACGCATGCACATCAGGAAACAAGCAACAATGACTCAACACACTAGAACATCAGGAAATTGGAAGAAATGTGTGATAATCCAAGAAATATATAAACAACTGCCTACCTGACACAAGAAAGACAATGTCTACAATCTAAAGGACAACATTGACCAACCTAACACAATAGTTTGACAACCAGTAACTGGAAAGCTCTATGGCGTGCAAAACCAAATGTGTTAAGGTGTTATAAACCAAGTGCCAACATAAATTACAATGAACAACACCCACATCGGGAAGCATAGAGTCCAGTCAAGTTATTATTTGCATGTTTCCCTTAGGGTGCACAATGATTCCCTCATCAGGAATCATGTCGTCACAAGGCAATGGGTGTGACAGTCACCAAGGTGCAACCTGACACATTGAGACTAATAACCAAAGAAAATTTCAACGTGCTAGGAGACCGCATTAACTATCAAAACTCATGACAACTAACCCAAGCACCCAATCACCATGTCAACCAGACATAAGGGAATTTGACGACTATAACATTCATACAACACATTAAAAATCATTATTATCAAACGATTGGATCATTGTAACTATTACCAATTCCAATATTAGATAAGTACTTCCTAAGGAATAATTCGCTATATTTTAAACTGAAACAAGTATGAACCATGTCCTTTAAAGTAATATAAAACAAGTCTTCTTAAACTGAAATTGCTATCTTTTAAACTGAAACCAAATAACGATGTCCCTTAAACAATACGATTCTCTATCTATGGAATCTAATCGATTTCCTTTGANTTTTCTCAATTTCATTTTTTTGGGAAAAGGGGTGATGATACAGATGGATATTGGGAGGAAGGCTTCTGGGTACAAGGGGAATGGAATGATCATGAACACCATGGGAAGGAGGGAGGAATTGGGGAGTGGAAAAGACTGATTGATGTTTAGAAAGGATGGCTTGGAGGTCTTGTGGTACTGAGGGTGTCTTTGTTGCTTGTATGGCATGGAGTTGGGCGATAAGACCCGAATGACACTTTTTGAGCAGCTTTTCCATGTGATGGAAACTAATGATCTCAGGGGAACTAGAGGTGATGCCTTGGAACTTATATTGGTGGCCCTCCTAGTCGAATTGCATGGTTAAGTCTTTAAAATCCATGAGAATGGGACCCAAATTCGTCAGCCAGTCTGCACCCAACACAATGTCACAACCTCCGATGTCGATAGCAAACATATGGGATTTTAGGTGGTAGTAACCAATTTGGAGACACACATTTTCACAATGCCCTCCACATTTCATGGAACCACCATTAACAATCACGATTTGGAAATTATTGACAGCATGTATGTAGAAATGAGTTTCTTGGGAAATGCGATGATGAATAAAGTTATGGGTGTTGCCACTATCAACCAGAATGATGACCTTCCGATGTTTGATGTAACCGATTAGCTTGAGGGTTTGGGGAGTGGAGAAGCCAGTGAGATCATTGAGGGAAATGACTAATTCTACTTGGGAGGGTCTGAGGGAGGGGTTATGTCAGTCAATTCAGGTGAATCAGACACAGAGGGAGTTTCTTCATCTTCTTCTGAAATCTCCTCGGAGATGGCCATTAAAAATCTTTTGTTCTTTACACTTGTGGCCTGGGAAATATTTTTCACCACATTTATAACAAAGGCCTTTGAGTTGGCATTCATCCATTTCAGCCCTGTTCAATTTTTGGATCTTTAGTGGAGCAGAGGGAGTAGTGGGATTTATCGGTTTAGGGTGAGGGATAAAGGAGGGTTTGCAGTTTTGAGAAGATACAACCTGTTGTTCTTATTTATCTCTTTTGGTAGCCTCCATCCAACTCTCAGGATGAGCCATAAGGACATGGGACCGAATTTCATCCTTGAGGCCGCTGATAAAACAGTCTTGAAAAAAGGCATCAGACATGCCCTTTGTTATAAAATCTCGGTGCTTAAAGGCATCTATAAAGTCATCCATTGTTCCTAATTGTTTCATATTTGTCAAACAACCCAAATGGTTGGTGTCAGTGTCAAAGAATTCATAAAGCTCTGCCACAAAGTGTGTCCAAGAGATATACCCTTGACGAGAAGTTTTTCTCCATTGCCACCATTGCTAACGTTCTTGATCTAGATGGATAACACCATACCAAAGTTTTGCCAAGTCATCTGTAATGTTGTATAAAGAGAATTAATGTTCCATTTGGGTTACCCAACCAATGGGGTCTCAACCATCAAATTTGGTCACATCCACCCTTAGAAGGCATAGGTCACGTTGAAAGTGATGGGTCTACAAGGTATGGGAATGAGAGGAATGGTCACCTTCAGTATTTGTAGGTGAGGAAGAGGAAGGGTTATCTGTAGGGATATGTAGTTTGGTGCAGAGTGTCAAAAAGATTGATTCAATCTGGGTGGTGAGGTCTTGTTTGATTTCCCGCATTGAGGACTGCATGGCCGTATTGATGGTGGCAACATTGGCACTGAGTTGTTTCACTTGTTTTTCGGTCTCAATGAGACCATATTGCAAGGTGTTGAACCAAGCTTCCAAGTCTTGGCTACGATTTGGGCCATGAGGATGTGGAAACTTAAAAGGGGTAGGTGGGGTAAATTGTTTTTCCGAAAAATGATATGGATGAATTTGATAAGGGCGAAGAGATGAATCCAATGGAATAGGTCTCAAATAATGGTGAAAACATTTCCAGACTTTGTTTTTTTTACGGAGTTATACTCCGGTCTAAAGAATACTATAGAGAGGAAATTCCCAAATGCTTAACCAAAAAGAAATGTGTATTTACTTGGAAACCCGAACACAATTGCATGACAATAGGTCTTGTCTGTTTTAATTTGTTTATGTTTATGTTCCCAAGGGTTAGGTATTCAAGGGTTCTACAAAAAAGGGTTTTCCCTATGCTATATCTCTTTGATATACATGCAGGGTCCAATAGTAGTACTAGACCCAATATCTCAGGGCACTAACTAAGGAGGATAGACCATACCCTTAGTTGTACTACCCGACTACCCAAGTACTAGAGAGTATCTTCCTGAGTGTTGTTCTCGGTGACACTATAGCAGTCAGGTGGACGATCGATTTATCTAAAGAGGGCTTCAAATAATCTAGGTCGATCTGTACACATGTGTTGTCTAATGCACTACCAAAGGGGTACCAACATGGGTTACAAGGGTGGCTAACAGATGTGCGCTTAAGTACCATTTGTATTTCTTACATGTATGAATCCCTCAATTGTGGGTTTAAGCACGTAACTACAGATCTTTGTGGCTTAAATATGCCAGAATACATCTCTACCCTGAAAAACAATTTAAGCCACACTTTATGTCGAGGAAAGTGCTCTGATGCCACTTGTAATATACCAGATATAAAATGTATGCAGAACATAAATAAAATTCTAGTAATGGCAGAATAACAACGATATAACTAGAACATTCACCACAATAACACTGAAATGATATAAGCACAACAACAAAAATAGCACTTTGAATATGAAAGCAATGTTCACGGGCCTCTTCGAGGGGGAAACCTCCAGTTGAGAAAAGCTCTATTACAATAATATCCAAGCTAGGGTTCTCATATCCTCAGCTCCTATTTATACTAAAAAAGAAGCATCTAGAGGAAGATCCTTCTACAAGCAAAATCTTCTATTGGGTGTTCTTACATCTGCCTTATTCTATTTTATTGAAAGGCCTTATTAATATTAACTTTTATTACATCTGAATATATTTTTCTACCTATGTGCGGGTTAGGACCCTAACAAGATACCACTCTTTACCCGAGCTAGGTAACCCAACTCCCACAAGAGAAGCTCAGTCAAGAAAATAATTCAGCGTGTAACGTTACGCATAAATGTCAGATACATACTCCTCCTCCTCCATCCTTTTTATAGAATTTTTAAGTGATGTCTTTCCCAAATTCTCATTTAATTTCTTTTACATTATTTTAATCAGAAAAAACCTCCCTTGTACACATGTCACTCATCCTCCTAGTTGCACCAGAAATTAATTTTATTAATTATTTAATTATTCTTATTTCCCTCACCAACCTAAAATCATTCCTAAAAACACTCCTTGGTGTCCCAATATTCCCTTACACATCTTAAATGACTTATGCCTTTACTAAATTCCTAGATGAGTTCATAATTAGAAAGTTCTTAAAGGAAAGATTCCTTACTAAGTTAGACATTCATCTTTTTCCTTATGTTTACCCTTTTTCCTTTATTTTCCTATTACTTTTAAGTTTCCCTCTTTTTCCTTTTTAACTAAAACTCAAATTAGCAAGTGTAGAAAAAAAACAATTTACCCCCTTTTTTTATTTATTTAAAAATTGTATTAGCATATGTAGATAAAACAATCATTTCGATTTTAATTTAAATCCCCCATTGTAATTTGATTTTAATAATTTAATTGAATTTCTTACCCCCTTCTTGTTACATGTTTAATTATGAATATTATTTTTGACCACATGTGTTACTTAGGCCTAGATTTTAATTTCACTAGGCTGGGTGACATTTTTATTAGGGAATTGTTTTTTAAAACTTACTTATCACATCATTCAATTTAAGACTGACAAGGTTTATTCACTTATCCATTGAAATCGTGACGCTCCCTTTAGGATGCACTAGTTGCTCCAAGGGTACCACTCGCCTTTTCCATTTTTCCTTGCATGACGTAACCTTCAGGATGCACTACATGCTCCAAGGGTGCCACTCACCTTTTTCTGTGTTCCTTGCATGACATTCCCTTTAGGACACACTAATTTCTCCAAGGGTGCCACTCGCCTCTTTTCGTTTTCCTTGCACGATGTTCCCTTTAGGACACACTACATGCTCCAAGGGTGCCACTGGCCTCTTCACTGACTTGGTAGACATTGAAAACCTTGGATTCAATACTCCACTAGGTTATCTTGAGGGATACTAAGGGCCTCTAATGAATAAGGACCTTCACTTATTGCATGCCCCTTAGAAACATCGTGAGCGACTGTCACAGTCTGCCCTCATGACATCATGGGTCTTCTTGAACTAGGTAATTGTTAACCTATAGTTCGAGCCATGACAAGAGTGATAGTAGGCTGTGGCTGGGCTTCTATCCACACCTCTCCCTCAAATTCTCCAGTTGTCGTGCGTGACCCCTCTACTCCACATGTGATTCCGGTCGACAAGCTATCATCAACCTACATCATCAACGAATCGTGTCAGTAATAAGAATCAATCATCATAACATCTAATCATATGTACATATGTCATATCAACAACAATTAAACCTCAATAGTCCACTCCCTGACTCAATCTAGAGTCCAAGGGATTTCATCGATGCCTTTGCATCCTCGAGGTCCAAGGTCCTGTACACTTAGGAGAACCTAGTCAATAGCAACTATCTATGTCAATACAAAAAAATAACATATCATCGTATCCATAATGACTCATAATCATAATCAAACGACCAATAATATAATAATCTGGATCACTTGTAAGCAAGTGTTCTCAAAGAATAAGTTCACTCAGTGTGCACAAGAGTGGGATGTTACATACACGCCCTCTTGGTCTAAACTTTTTCTTGAAGTTTCACTATATGTAAGTGATGAAATAAAGTGTATCACATTATCATAAGTCTACCTATCAAAGAAAAATGGAAACTGTTGATGCATATCATATGCGTCCTCCTAGGTCGTCAAGTGTGGACTATAGTTGTCCCACTGGACCTTGACCTGATCTATTGTTCGACGTTGTAGTTGTCAAATTAGATGGTCCAGGATACAGATCAGATCTACCGTGAGTGCACCCTCATCCGATACCTGTAAGGTACTCAAGTCAAACATGTGTAGGATCACTGACATAATGTCTCAAACAAAGACGTGAAAGACATCGTGCATAAGCCTCAAGGATCAGGCAAGGCTAGTCAATAGACCACAGGCCCCTCCTTTCAATAATATCGAAAGGTCCCACAAACCTAAGAGATATTTTTAGCACCCTTTCCAAACTTTCTCGAACTCCTATGTGGTTTCACCTCCAAGAAAACTTGATCTCCAACTTTGTAACTACGGTCGACATGATGTGCATCGACATAACTCTTATGTCGATCCTTTGATTCTTTGATCGTTTTTCTTATTATTTGTAATTGATCATCCATTTATTGGATCACTTATGGCCCCACCAGGACCCTATCCTCAAGCCAATACCAACTTAAAGGAATCCGACATGATCACCCGTAAATAAACTCGAAAGGCACCATCATAATGGTGCTTTGGTAACTGTTATTATATGCAAATTCTGCCAATGGAAAGAATTATTCCCAATGCTTCTGTTGGTCCATTCAACCATGCGCAACATGTCTTCTAAGATTTGGTTTGTTCATTCGGTCTACTCATCTGTCTCTGGGTGATACGCAGTAGTAAAGTTAAGTTGGGTCCCCAACGCCTCTTGGAAACTAGTCCAAAATCATTTAGTAAACATCGATGCTCAATCGGATATAATCCTCTTAGGTGCACCATGCAGCCTCACAATCTCACTGATGAAAACTCTAGCTATTTCAGGTCCCTGATACGTTGTATGTATAGGAATAAAATGATCACTCTTTGTCAGAGTGTCAACTACCACAAAAAATGAGTTGTGTCTCCTTGCCGTTAGTGTTAATCCAACAATGAAATCCATCAAAATGACCTCCCTTTTTTATTCTGGAATAGCGTGTGGTTGTAGTAATCCTGATAGATGTCTATGTTCATCCTTCACCTACTGACATCTAGACATATTTTCCACGTAGTTGACTATGTATGCCTTCATTACTTCCCATAAGAATAAGGGTTAAGGTCTTCCTTGTGACTACTGGGTGAGCCATGTAGACTTCTCTCTAAGTCTCATTTAGGATCAATCTCCTCAACTCGTCATTTGGTGGTACATAAATTTGATTTTTAAATATTAATAATCCATTGTCGTCAAGCGTAAATCCCTAAAATATTGGTACCATAATTTTGTTTTGTCCGATAAAATACTTGGCCTCTTTGTACTAGTCATCGTCGCTCTGTAAAGTTACAATCTTTTCACGTAGATTCATCTAAAGAGGCATCATCGAAAATATGTATTCTCTCCAAATCAACACATTAGCTACTCTGTTCATTGTTCCCTTTATGTAAGTAATCTCAAAATTGTACTTGCTAATAAATTCCGACAAACGTCATTGTCACGCATTCAAGTTTCTTTGCGTAAAGATGTGTTGTAATCCATAGTGGTCCAATTTCAGATCAAATTTTCATGAAATAAGGTAGTGTCTCCAAACTCTCAAGGTATAAAAAATGGCTAACAACTCCAAATCATGTGCCACATACTTATCCTTATGCCTTCTCAACTTTCTCGATATGTAAGCGATCACTTGACCGTCTTGCATCAGGAATACACCTAAGACTTCCTTGGATGCATGAGTGCATACCAAGAAGTCCACATCCATGTCAGGGACCTTTAGTATTGGTTTTGTTGTCAACATCTCCTTGAGCCTCCAAAACACTTCCACGTAATTCTTAGTCCAAACAAACTTCTTGTTCTTCTTTTGTAATTCTGTGATTGAATTTACTATCTTTGAAAATACCTAGACAAACCCTTGATAGTATCCTACTATACCCATGAATCTACGCACTTCTAGGACATTCGTTGGCACAGGCCATTCCATAGTAGCCTCTATCTTTGTTGGATCCATGACGATGCCTTCACTGGAGATGACATGCCCTCAATAGTGAATCTTTGATTGGTAAAATGAGCATTTAAACAATTTCCCAAACCATTTGTTCTCTCACAGACACTCTAGTACCAAGTGGAAGTTCTCATCATTCTCCTCCATCATCTGAGAGTAAATCAAAATGTCACCAATGAACACTTGGATGAACTTGTCCAAGTACTAGTGGAAAACCCCGTTCATCAAACTCATAAAAACCCCTAGGGCGTTTGTCAGTCAAAACGGAAAAAAAATAAACTCGTAATGTCCAAACCTCGTCTTAAAGACAGTCTTAGGGGTGTCATCCTCCTTGATTTATAACTAGTGATACCCTGATCGAAAGTCTATCTTTAAAAACATGATCGTGCCTTTCATTTGATCGAACAGATCATCAATCCTTGGCAACAGGTATTGATTCTTAATCATTTCCTTGTTCAATTGACGGTATTTAATGCAGAGTCTCCACGACCCATCCTTTTTTCGTATGAAAATAAGAGGTGCACCCCATAGTGACACACTTGGATGTATAAGTCCTAGGTGCAGCAAATCCTTCAATTACATTCTCAACTCCTGTAACTCCAGGGTAGACATCTGATAATGCTTTCTTTCTATTGGTTCAGTCCTTGGTTTTAGGTATATGGTAAATTCCAATTACCTCTCCGATGACATCCAAGGTAGCTCCTCAGGGAAGACATCCTCAAACTCTCTCACCATCGGGAGGTGTTCTATAAATTATGTTCTTCCCTTCTCGTATAACACAAGGATCACACAATCTTTCATCCCTTTTGCATGCTCTTCCGTAACTGTAAGGAAGAGATGAACCTCAAGTACACTCCCTGGTTCCGACCTACAATCATGCATCTTTGTCCCTCATTATCGAACAAGCTCAACCATTTTGTATTATAGTTGAGTATCACCTCACGAGATTCAAATCATTCCATACTGATCACGATGTCACAAGATCCTAATATTGTGACATACAGGTTGGCCCTAGTGACAAAACTCTCTGATATTAAGGCTACAGCCCATAACCTTCGATAGCACCTAGATCTATCAAAATTATAAGAGTCTAGTCAATGAGGGTACCTGATGTCTCAAGCACAGTAGAATAGATCTCTTCCTAGAGGTTATTCATCATTGCATGAATCTGATGAGCCTTTCCCAAATCTCCCATGGTAGTGGGTCTGGCTGATCCAGATTCTCTAGTCCTCTCCACTAGGCAATCATGCTGGAAATGTGGCTCCCCACATTCCAACAAAATTTCATCGGTCTAGTAATACCGGTACCCGAAGTAGAAACTGAATCCTAACACTAAGTCCAAACATGAACTTTTTGACCTTAAGTTCTATGTAATTTGGTGCGGAGCATACCGAATAGCTCCAAAAATAGGCCTCATACTCGAGCACCATATGGCTTCCCTATCACAAGGTGCTTAAATTGTTGAGCTGACACTCAATGAATTCCTTCAATAGAAGCCACTCTCAGAACCGTTCCTCAAACAATTCCCATGACACATCTTCGATGACCATGTTCAATTGTGACAGGAGAGTCTTTCACCATAGAAGAGCGCTCCCCTTCACCTAAAATACCACCATGTGGACCTTCATGTTGGAGGTATAGTCACAAAGTGATAATCACGTCACCATATTCTCCAACCATTCCTCGACAACTGCGTCATCCAGGGAACCCAAGAACTCGGTAAATTTGACCTTCTCGAGTTCACGGTGAAATATAACGGTACTAGTTGGACGCATTCTGGACCCTCAGGGGTACAGGCACCTTGGCCTTATCTCAGTACAGATGGTGAATCAAGGCCTCTAACCATCTCTGGAAGGACCTTGTCAGACCATCAACATACCTTATAATAATTGAATCCATCCCAAGGACTTGTTCATCCCCTTGGGGGTTAGACTCCGAGGATGCGGGTACCTCTAGAGGCATCGCCCTTCCTTCCATGGCACCACATCATGAACCTCTATGGCATCCTCTAATTGATGTCACCGCATGGACACATTAAATTTTTAGTTAGCTCTAGGTTAATAATGAAGGGTTTACTATAGTGGAAATCTTGGCAATCCATAGTCATGGGGTTGAACCCACTATGATACCATATGTAACTACCCCATTGTTACAACTATATGCGATGCAACATGAAACAATTTTTTTTTTAAAGTAGGATGACAACAATGACAACAGTTAAACAACGCAACTTGACGATGAACACCACGCATGCACATCAGGAAACAAGCAACAATGACTCAACACACTAGAACATCAGGAAATTGGAAGAAATGTGTGATAATCCAAGAAATATATAAACAACTGCCTACCTGACACAAGAAAGACAATGTCTACAATCTAAAGGACAACATTGACCAACCTAACACAATAGTTTGACAACCAGTAACTGGAAAGCTCTATGGCGTGCAAAACCAAATGTGTTAAGGTGTTATAAACCAAGTGCCAACATAAATTACAATGAACAACACCCACATCGGGAAGCATAGAGTCCAGTCAAGTTATTATTTGCATGTTTCCCTTAGGGTGCACAATGATTCCCTCATCAGGAATCATGTCGTCACAAGGCAATGGGTGTGACAGTCACCAAGGTGCAACCTGACACATTGAGACTAATAACCAAAGAAAATTTCAACGTGCTAGGAGACCGCATTAACTATCAAAACTCATGACAACTAACCCAAGCACCCAATCACCATGTCAACCAGACATAAGGGAATTTGACGACTATAACATTCATACAACACATTAAAAATCATTATTATCAAACGATTGGATCATTGTAACTATTACCAATTCCAATATTAGATAAGTACTTCCTAAGGAATAATTCGCTATATTTTAAACTGAAACAAGTATGAACCATGTCCTTTAAAGTAATATAAAACAAGTCTTCTTAAACTGAAATTGCTATCTTTTAAACTGAAACCAAATAACGATGTCCCTTAAACAATACGATTCTCTATCTATGGAATCTAATCGATTTCCTTTGATTGAAACCAATATAATAAAATCATTATTTATACCATCACATCTATATAATAAATGTGATAAATTCATCATCTATCGCTATCCTTTAAACTTGACCAATATAATAAATTTTCTACTTAACTGGAACAAATATAATGAATTGTTTTCATCATATATAGTTGTCATCAATGTATACAATCGTTGTAATTATATATCGCGGTCTATAATTTGTTTATTAATATTTACTGACAACAAATAAACTAGATATCATTATATATATCATTGTTTACTATATGTATGATAATGTTGTGTAAAGGAAAATAATGGTAAGAATGATATTATATTGTTGTTATAATGTTGTGTAAAACATGATAATGTTTTATAGTAATAATGATATAGTTTTCTAACAATTGATAGCGTTGATGTAAATGTCCTTAGATAAGTCGTTGTCTAATAGGTAAAAATGCTATGTGAACTTTGGGTAATAAAAAAACATGAAATAAATTTTTTTGTATGTATAATTGGGTGGCTATGAAATAAAATGGATGTATAAAATCACAGTCAAAATATAGATAAAAACTTTGGCATTCACATAGTATTAACGTTGATAATTTAACAATCAAAGAGCTGGGGATTAACATTAAATATTCACTATAATACCCAGCATACGACGCTTACAAAAAATCGTTGTCATTACCACAATGTAATTATTGAAAATTGTTTCCAATCCGTATGTATCACTGGTTAAGAATTGGTAATTATATGTTTATATCGTTGTTTGAAAAGGCTATAGAAATTAGATGGTGAAAGGATATACACAAAGCAATCGAATCGCAGTGGTGAATTGAGTCGCTCAGAAAATCATGAGTAAGAACTGAGCAGTTATGCCATTAAAATCATGAGAAGGATCTGGGCATTTATGCCATTAAATTCGTGAGAAAGACTGGGCATTTATGCCACTAAAATAGTGAGCAAGATCTGGGCATTTATGCCATTAAATTTGTCAGCAAGAACTGGAAATTTATGCCATTAAATTCGTGAGCAAGAACTGGAAATTTATGTCATTAAATTTGTGAGCAAGACCTGAAAATAGTTGGGTTAAAATACATTGTCCATATAGTAAATAAAATCGCTCTCATAAATGAACAAACTATATAAAAAACCTATAGAAATGTGTTGTATGAAGATCAATTCACAGTCATAAGAGAGAGGTATAAAATTGTTGCTATGAATATCACTTCACAGTCATAAGAGAGAGGTATAAAATCATGGTTGTGAAGATCAATTCACAGTCATAAAAGATGTATAAAATCACTACTATGAAGATCACTTCATAGTCATAAAAGAGAGGTATAAAATCTTTGTTATGAAGATCACTTCGCATTCATAAGAGACAGGTAGAAAATCGTTGTTGTGGAGATCAAGTGTAAAAATATGAAAGCGTTCAAGGTAAAATTGTCATTGTATTTCATGGCATAACCTTATTGTCATTCAAAGGAAAAAACGAAGTCCATATATAAAGTAAAAGTTGTGATTCAAGTGGACAAAAATTCATTCCATATATAAATTAAAAGTTGTCATTCAAGTGGACGAAAACTCAGTCCATATATAAATTAAAAGATGTCATTCAAGTGGACAAAACACCGTTCATGAATAAATTAAAAGTTTTCATTCAAGTGGACAAAACATAGTCCATATATAAATTAAAATATGAGGTCTCTCCAACCAAGAGTAAGGAAGGGTCATTAAAATCACCGAGAATAAAATACCATCCAAAAACACAGAGGTGATATAAAAACACAGAGAGTATTAATTTGTTCACAAAGAGAAATGATAAACCATATGCAGAGGTATTCAATCGCAAGAAGGAACAAGACAATCATTCAAACATGAATCAATCAGCTCATAGATAAGTAAGGGTGGCCAGTTGGGAAAAAGTATCCTTCGCTCATCATCCATGCATAGAAAAGAAGGGTATTAGTATCTATAGGTCTTTAAACACCGAAGTGACGACCATCAATTCAACTCCTAGCTGACTTCTCAGGCATGGAATGATGACCTAGGGATAAGGGTGGAAGATAAAGCACAATATCATCATAATAATAAATAAAACCCACACAAATAAGTTATTGAAATCAAACATTGGGTTCGCCAAAGTAAATCCATCAAAAAACAACAAGCAAGGGGATTACAATATCATAGGAAAGAAGGTACAAGACAATGCATGGAAATGAAATCTTAAACCGAGCATAGAGAAATAACATGAGTAAATTTAATTTCATTGTAAGTAACAGTTAACTGGCGTAACTTATCCAAACGTGATTGCTCATTATTTCCTGCCCACATGCGCTCCATCCAACTTTTGCTTGTCGACCAATGTGACCTCACCAATACCTCCCAACCAACGATCGGGGTAATCTTCTTCCCCCTGAGCCCCCCGAGCCGCAAAGGTGCCACACACATTATACCAGAGAACAAATAGCACCTAGCTCACCTCACAAGGTCGAGCTACCACTCGTTACCCGAGATGGGTATCCCAACTCCCACAAGAGAAGCTCAGTCAAGACAAAAATTTAGCAGCGTAACGTTATGCATAAAGATCAGACCCATACTCCTCCTCCTCCATCCTTTTTATAGAGTTTTTAAGTGATTTATTTCCCAAATTCTCATTTAATTTCTTTTACATTATTTTAATTAGAAAAAACCTCCACATACACATGTCACCCATCCCCCTAATTGCACCAGAAATTAATTTCATTAATTATTTAATTATTCCTATTTCCCTCACCCACCGAAAATCATTCCTAAAAATGTTCCTTGGAGTGCCAATAGTCAATTACATATCTTAAATGACTTACGCCTTTACTAAATTCCTAGTTGAGTTCATAATTAGAAAGTTCTTAAAGGCAAGATTCCTTACTAAGTTAGACATTCGGCTTTTTCCTTATGTTTCCCTTTTTTCTTATGTTGCCCCTTTTTCCTTAGTTTCCTATTACTTTTAAGTTTCCCTCTTTTCCCTTTTTAACTAAAACTCAAATTACCAAGTGTAGAAAAACAACAATTTACCCCTTTTTTTTAATTTAAAAATTATATTAGCATATGTAGATAAAACAATCATTTCCTTCTTAATTTAAATCCCCCATTGTAATTTGATTTTAATAATTTAATTGAATTTGTTACCCCCTTCTTGTTACATATCTAATTATGAATATTATTTTTGACCACATGTGTTACTTAGACCTATATTTTAATTTCACTAGGTCGGGCGAAATTTTTATTAGGGAATTTTTTTAAAAAACTTACTTATCACATCATTCAATTTAAGACAAACTATGTTTATTCACTTACCCATTGAAATCATGACGTTCCCTTTAAGACGCACTAGGTTCTCCAAGGGTGCCACTCGCCTTTTCCCATTTTCCTTGCACGATGTTCCCTTCAAGATGCACTACGTGCTCCAAGGGTGCCACTCTTCTCTTTTTGTTTTCTTTGTGTGATGTCCCCTTCAGGACACACTACATGCTCCAAGGGTGCCACTCGCCTCTTTTCAGTTTCCTTGCGAAACGTGCCCTTTAGGACACACTATGTGCTCCAAGGGTGCACTCGCCTCTTGACTGACTTGATAGACATCAAAAACCCATGGATTCAGTACTCTGCTAGGTGATCTTGTGGTAGACTAAGAGCCTCTAAGGAATACGGCCCTTGCCTTATTGTGAACCCCTTAGAATCATCGTGACAGACTGTCGCAGTCTTCCCTCACAGAATCGTGGGTCTTCTCAGAATAGGTAATCATTAACCTACAGTTCGAGCCACAGTGGGAGTGCTAGTAGGCTATGGCATAGATATTGTCCACACCTCTCCCTCAAAGTCTCTGGTTGTCATGCGTGACCCCTCTACTCCACATGTGAGTCTGGTTGGAAAGATATTTCCAACCTGCATCATCAATGAATCATGTCAGTAATAATAATCAATCATCATAATATCTAATTAGATGTACATATTTCATATCAACAACAATCAAACCCCAATAGTCCACTCCCAGACTCGATCCAGAGTCCAAGGGAGTTCATCAATGCCTCTGCATCCTCTAGGTCCAAGGTCATACACACTGAGGATAACCTATTCAATAGAACTTTTCTATGTCAATACAACAAAATAACATATCATCATATCCATAATGCCTCATAATCATAATCAAACAACCAATAGTATAATAATCTAGATCACTTGCAAGAAAGTATCCTCAAAGAATAAGTTCACGTAGTGCACACAAGAGTGGGATGTTACATCTTACAGTTGGGTAATCTGTTTTTCTTTGATTCATATGAATTCCATGTGTCATCATACATTTTCAGTCCAGTCGAAAATCGCTCTTATTTCTGTCACATTATGTTCTTCCAAGTCAGTTGTCATGCTTCACAATGTTCAAAGGAAGTTTCACTTCAAACCATTCATATGAAGTATTACTAGTTTATATTTCCCGTGTCATTCTATACTCATTTGATGCACTATTTCACATCACTTTCTTGTGTCAGTTTCATGTTGATGATGGGGGATACATCAAGGACCTCCTTCGATGAGTTTTTTTCTATTGAATTCAACACATTATTTGGGAATTAGACTTAGAAACCAGTTAGCACCTTTGGACCTGCATGACTCAATAGTAGGCCTCCTTACTTCCGACATTGGGTTTGCATCATTGACTTCTAATCAGATGATTCCATGAATGTTTGACCTCAGCTCATTTATTCACATTCACTGCAATGTACTAAGGTACCTTGGGAGTCATTGTCATCATTGGTGATTTCCCTTGCACTTTTTAATGGTTTACCTCAATGACCAGTAATCAATTGGTTTCTACCATGTTCGAAATCAAATCATCTATTCACATGGATATATTCGTACCACATTGGGATTGGGACAAAGACCCAGGGTTGGGTGCTCACTCTGTTATGTGATTTTCCTAGGCTGCGATGGAGATCATTTGAGCATGTTAAATATTTCAGTACAATCACCATGTTGTCAGTCTTACTGATATATATATATTGTCACATAGATCCACATTGTATTGATTTGTGGCTATGTTTTGTCATCTCGTAGCTCCACTATGTATTTTTTGTGGCTACGATCAATTCATGTCATGGAGGTATGGATCCACATTATATCTTTGGTGGCCATATCCTTAGTGAGTATTCTCATGGATTCGTAGTGTATTGGTCGATGGTCATGTTTTGAGTCATCTCGTATTTTGAGCATAGGTGTTACACATTATTTTCGTCATCCCTATGAATGTTAATGATGTAAACCTATATGTTTCCTTCAGATGGGTCAGTGGCCTGAGTTCCTGAAGAGAGAAGGGAGAAGAAATTTTCCTGAGAAAAGAAGTTGCATTTTCTCTTGTAAAAAACCTGTAAAAAAAGAAGTTCGCAGGTTGCTATATAGGTAGGGTGCGATAATGCCTGATTCTTGCAGGTTGCACCATAGCTAGGGTGTGAGATGTTTGCAGGTGTCTCTATAGGCAGGGTGCGAGAATGCCTACACGTGGGAAAAACAAGCGCTTTCTCGAATCTTCTAGAAGGATAAACTTCTATGGTGAGGTGGCATCCAAATGGTTTGGATCTTACTCTCTTTCATGATTTAGTGGGATCATCCTAACCTCCTCACCTTATCCTCTTCAACTTATAAAAGGAGAGGAGTTCTCATGGAGAAAGTTATCTTTGGTTAGATAGGATATTTTGGGATTAGCTTGGATTGGATAGAGCTTTGGATATTTTTAGCTTGGCTAGATGAGCCACTTTGTCAAGATAGATTGTGAATATTATCATATATGTTATCTCATAATTCTTGGAGTGAAAGCGTGTGGGTAACGAAGGACAGTTGGAAGGTACCTTACGACATCAAGGCCATGGTTGTAATCTCTCTTTCACATTTAATATGATACAATAATATGATTCTTTCCTATAAATCTTGTTGTGTTTTATTGTATGATTCCTTGATCACA
>JZKD02S1750216.1:58216-84001 GCA_000966675.3 Picea glauca
CAGGAACAAAAGGGACCAGAAGTAATGAAATAGGTCTGTCATGGAATAGACCCATCTCTCCTACCATCTGAGGCCAAATGAAGGAAGTTGAGTATAGTAAAATGTCCAGTGGGAGAACTGGGGGGATGCCTGGCTCGTCCGCTGCACTGCTGTCTGAAAGAGGTAATATGCCGATGAGGCCTAGGGGATCCCATCCTTCTCCTAGGAAGGGATCTGATCTGGTGAAGTCTTGTGGGACGGGGGAATATCTCATGGGTCCGCACTGATCTGGAGTCCGGAGCTGCACTAGTATCAGTCTGTCTCTTAGTGCCCCTTCCAAAGGATAGCACAGTGAACGAGCATCAACCAAAACAAGAAGACAGGAAAGATGCATATGAAACTGACTCCCATCGCAAACTTGACAAATACTGCAGCTTAGATTTCTATTACAGAAGCAACTTATATAGCAAGAAATAATAAACGCAAAAAGACAAATGTTAACTTCATGCTGTTACAAATGAGCATTGACCAAAATTTCAAGATAGGAAAAAGGTGTATGAAACTGACTTGCAACACAAACTTGACACATAACTCTGTCAGTTTTATGTACCTGATTGCTCAGCAGTTGGTTTTGCTTATGTATGGCTCACTTAACAGTTCCAGCACAGCAGATTGGACAGGGATTAGATAGGGGTATATAGGCTGAAGTAGGGAGTGCATGCTTGCCTAAGCATGCATGCGCCAGCTTTAGTCCTCTTTCAGTTTTTAGTATGCTCTTATGTTTAGAACAGCACTTGTCTTTTCTTATTTTAGACTAGATTCTAATTCTGTCAGTAGTTAGCTTTTTTTCCAGAATAGCATAGGCGCTTTCTTTAGCTGAGTTAGCTGTTGTTCTTCTAATATAACTGGGAACTTTTCTGCATTAGGGTTTTCCAGATTAGGTAGAGTGCAGATTTTGAGCCATGCATGTTTCCATGTGTGAGCCTATCTCCTTGAGGCGCTCTATCCTAGGCAGTTTCCTCTTGCAGAACTGGGCACTTTTCTCTGGGCCAGAATTAGGTTAGGGTTTCTCCTCTCCTAGCCTAGACGCTTTATTGGGATGGGGATTCATCATTTTAAACCCTAGAGTCATCTGAGTCTTAAAAGAGTGACAGGGTCTTCCACTGGGATGTGGTGTGAGATAGAGTTTGGAGTTATAGCATGTAATTCTTTTCCCAGTACATAGAATACAGATGCAGTTTTGAGAGTTCAATTTTGTCTACTTGTTGTCCTGTTTATAGAGTGATGTGTTTGTAGATTAACATATTCAAATTCTACTGTTTTGATTGGTGTTAAATTTTAAGTTTCCTAAATATTAGGAATTTAGTTTCTGGGTGTTGAAACTTGAATCTGCTTACCATGATCTGAAAATTTTAAAATGGTATCAGAGCATGTTTTTGAGGTTTTCCGATCCATGTATATGGAGTGGGATGCTGCCTGTGGGCTGTTGGAGGATGTTAGTGGATGCTCTAGCTTCAATCATCGAAGCTGATCTGCGCCTAAGATAGGCACTGAGCATTGTGATAGGTTGTTGGGTGTGATGCCTGTTACCCCCCGTCTCACCTAGGGCTAACTAGAGGAGATCATGTCTCATGGTCATCCCCATTGAAGAGAGTGATCCCAGAGATGATCATCGGCATTCTCCACTGACAGCAACCCCTCAGATGCCCCCCCCTCATCATTGCTCAGCTCAGCTCGTTTCACTTGATCAGCATGGTTCATCAGATGATGGTGGTCCAACACACGAGGCACTCAAATCATCGTTTCATATAAAGTGTTACATTTAATGCATTAGGTATTAAGCTAAGTCACCTGACACGTCCATATTAGGTGAGGTGTCCGTATCAGTAAAGGAAGAGGTATTGCGCAACTTCATGGGGTTTCCAGCAGGAGGGCGCACCATCTGAAGAATAATTGCTCGATCTGGAAAGAGGAGGAGGTTTTGGGGCCTAAGGCCTATTGGGTTTTCATTGTATGGTCTAGGGCGCCCTTTCTAGCCTATTGGGGAAGAGGTTTCTCTGTTATTTGTTTTATTTGGAGCTTGGCACGAGTTGGAGAGGAGGAGGGCGCACTGCAGAAAGAGGATCCATCCATTAGAGGGATCATATCATCTCCATTCGGCTTGAGACTTTGCCCAAGGGTTTGTAATTCCTCGATCTACTCTTTCACCAGTTTTGGAGGGTTTTGGAGGCCTAGAAGAGGGAGGCCGAAATATTGGTCATCTAGAGCCATAGAGAAGTGCGCAACTCAGCTAGTGAGGGGGTTTCCAGCTATCAGAGGGAAAGACATCAATCTTGTCCCTTTCACCAGTTGACTGTGGTGCCTTTGGAGGCTATTATCTTCAGTTTTGGAGCTTGTTGGAGCAGCTATTATTCCAGCTATATTATTCTTCTTGTATTCTCCCAGATCTGCAGATCTAATGTATCAGGATCACTCTATTATCTAAATAAAGGTCAGATCTAAAGTTGTTGGCTCTATATTGGTATTCTTTGCTTGTATCTTGTCATTTTATTGTGTTAGATGTTCAGATCTATATCTCCATGCTATAATCTCTAAGGAATAAACCCTCAATGCACAACTTGATGAGATAAACCTGCATAACACATTGAAACAATAAGAAAATAGTTAAACAACCCTTGGTTCCGGGAAAAAAATCATCTTGGGAACATTACAGTGGTATCAGAGCGTTAAACCCTCCCGGCTTGTGGGGATTAGCGCATGTAGAATTTCAGTGGTATCTATATGGGAAGGCGCAGAAGGAAGACAGGTAAACCAGAGGCAGAAATGGAAGGTTCAGGTGAGGACAGTGAGCCACAGGTCTTAGCAGGTATAGCAAAGGATCTAAAAAGCTCCATAGATCATACACAGTTTACACTTGAGAACCATCTACATGAGAATCAGGAAACAATGCACAAGGGACAGGTTGAAATGAAGGAGACTTTGGAAAAAATTGCGCAACTCCTGATGCAGATGACACATGGGGGGAATGTCCCAAGCATTTATGCAAACAAAGAAACCAATGGTTCCCATGGGGGAACTAGACATTATCATGAGCAGGATCTTCACTACCACACAAAGGGACAAAGCTTTGGAGTGGGGACTTCCAAGGGGGCAACATACAGTAGAGTTACCCCTAGACCTTATATGCCTACATTCTTGGATGGCCAGCCGCAGGATAACCACTTCCATGAAATAGAAGACAACTTAGAGGAATATGCCAGGGAATATGATGCATTAAGTGCAGGATTCAAGAGACAGGTTACATTGGACCAATATTGTGGTATCAAGTTTAGGGGGAAACCCAAAAACTATCACAGGAACAACAATGAGTTGGAGTGCAGGGCAGGTAAGATGGAGATTCCTTACTTCGATGGGTCATCCAAGGTGACTGCGCAAGCTTGGGTGCAAAAGTTAGACACCTATTTACAGATTAACCCCATGAGGGAGATGGATGCCATCAAGTTTGCCACCATGTACTTGGAGGGAAAAGCGCATGACTGGTGGTATCATGGTTTGACTACCTTGGGTCATAACCAAATCATTGCTTACACAGAGTTCACTCAGAGACTTATGGACAGATTTGATCAGGGAGATCCAGAGCTACATTTCAGGGAACTCACACAACTCAGACAAACTGGGTCACCAAACACTTATATAGAGGAGTTTATGAGGATAGTCGTGATGGTGCCAGATGTGTCTCAAGCGAGACTAATGATGCTCTTTACAGAGGGGTTGATGTAACCCTTAAAAGGTTGGATCAAGGCTTTTAAGCCTTCCAACTTACAGGAGGCCATATGTAGGACTAGGGACTTGATGGGATCTGAAGAAAAAACTAAGTTTTCCCCTAGACCACCCATAAACCAAGGGGGAAGAGATCAAAGGGGGGTTGACAGAGGTAAAGGCAAGATGGATGAGACCACTAGGAGGGAACTGAGAAGGAAGCAACTGTGCTTCACATGCAAGGAACCTTAGGAGCCAAGGCACAAATGCATGGGTAAAGGTAAGGCTCATTTTATTGAAGTGATTTTTGATGATGAGGAGGAAGAAGATTTCGGCCACATCCAGAATATGGAAGCAAATCCACCTAGGATGGACTCTACAGAGAATGAAGAAGGGGAAGAAGCAGGTTTCGGCCTTGCAGCAGATAAGAAGGTTACAATAGCATCCATCAGTGGGGTGCCGAAATTCAACACCTTCAGGATGAGAGTAGTGCTTCAGGGGCAGAAGGTTTCAATATTCATTGATGGGGGAGCTTCACACAACTTCATTGATTCAGCCTTATTGAAAAGAAGGCATATACCTACAATTGAGTTTGAAGGATTTCGTGTGGAGGTAGCAGGGGGGTGTACCATGCCTTGTGATAGGTATATTCCAGGAATGAAACTTACTTTGGGAGGACATGACTTGCCGCATGATTTTTATGTGATGGACTTACCAGATACTAACATCATCTTGGAAGTTCAGTGGTTGACCACATTGAGACCTATTACTACCAACTACAAAACCATGGAGATGTCTTTCATTAAAGAGAATGGGAAAAAGGTGATACTCAAAGGGATGACAGGTAATACACCTATAGTGGTGACAGCAAAGCGCATGGAGGCCATTTTCAGGAGAGAAGACATTGTATATGCAGCAGAGTGTAGAATATCAATTCAGGTGGATAAGAAGGGGCAGCCTCATTACTCTTAGGACATTCAGAAAATCATTGATAGGCACAGCAAGGTTTCTGAACCTATTCCTCCAAGAGCACCACCAAATAGGGGGTTTGAGCATATTATAGAATTGGAAGAAGGAGCAAAACCTGTCATTGCTACTCCTTATAGACACCCAAAAAAGCATAAAGACGAAATTGAAAAGGCTATCAAAGAACTCTTGGAAATGGGCCATATTAGAACAAGTTCCAGCCCTTTTGCATCTTCAGTAGTATTGGTCAAGAAGAAAGATGGGACTATGTGCATGTGCATTGATTACAGGGCATTGAACAAAAAAACTATTAAGAACNACTGGGCACTTTTCTCTGGGCCAGAATTAGGTTAGGGTTTCTCCTCTCCTAGCCTAGACGCTTTATTGGGATGGGGATTCATCATTTTAAACCCTAGAGTCATCTGAGTCTTAAAAGAGTGACAGGGTCTTCCACTGGGATGTGGTGTGAGATAGAGTTTGGAGTTATAGCATGTAATTCTTTTCCCAGTACATAGAATACAGATGCAGTTTTGAGAGTTCAATTTTGTCTACTTGTTGTCCTGTTTATAGAGTGATGTGTTTGTAGATTAACATATTCAAATTCTACTGTTTTGATTGGTGTTAAATTTTAAGTTTCCTAAATATTAGGAATTTAGTTTCTGGGTGTTGAAACTTGAATCTGCTTACCATGATCTGAAAATTTTAAAATGGTATCAGAGCATGTTTTTGAGGTTTTCCGATCCATGTATATGGAGTGGGATGTTGCCTGTGAAGAGGGGGTTGTTGGAGGATGTTAGTGGATGCTCTAGCTTCAATCATCGAAGCTAATCTGCGCCTAAGATAGGCACTGAGCATTGTGATAGGTTGTTGGGTGTGATGCATGTTACCCTCGTCTCACCTAGGGCTAACTAGAGGAGATCATGTCTCATGGTCCCCATTGAAGAGAGTGATCCCAGAGATGATCACCGGCATTCTCCACTGCCAGCAACCCCTCAGATGCCCCCCCCCATCATTGCTCAGCTCAGCTCGTTTCACTTGATCAGCATGGTTCATCAGATGATGGTGGTCCAAGACACATGAGGCACTCAAATCATCATTTCATATAAAGTGTTACATTTAATGCATTGGGTATTAAGTAAGGATCATGGGTTGAAGTCAGATAATGGATCATGATTGCTTGGAAGTTATGCTTTTTGCCTTGTTTCACCTTGGTGGCCATCTTATGTGTCCTAGTCCAGTGTTGTCACTCTTGGGGAAAAGGGGTACTATTGGGAGGCCTTGATAGGGGTAATGTACCGCTCCCTTCCATACTTAACACTTTTCATCTATGATCCTTCCGTTGTCCTATCTGGAAATGGCTGTTACATGTACACCAAAAAGGCTCATGCCTTCATCCTCCTATGAGAAGAAGAGCTAGAATGTTGAGGTTGATGCAACTGCTAAAGAATAAAAAGAAAGCATGTTATAAAAGAAGGAAAAAATAATGGGATAGTAAATGACCAAAGCAAAAGCCAAAGGTCAACTTGAGCTCTACCCCCTCCCTACAAGGCGATCACCCTTGGTCCTAATGCACTAAATGCATATCAATTAAAAGGACATAATCCCAATAAGAAAAATAATGAATGCTTGAAACATGAAAAGGGGACTTGCAAAGCAATAAAAGAATATCAAAAGGCAAGAAGGGGTTTGGAATACACACACTACCGAGGAAAGGGTGTCTCAAGCAGCAAGCACTCTCTCTACAAAGACGCTCATAGAGATGAACCCACACATGTCCTTGCATGTCAATGACACCATGACCATGAAGTAAACCGTGTTATCGCACAGATTGTAGTTTGGGCAAAAGCCCAACCCAAGCCACAAGTGTGTGACACAACTGGGAACACCTATCATTGTCACCTCAATAGATGTCCCCCTCATTTTAGTGAAGGATAAATCCGACAGAAGGGAGGCTTCCCAAGTGACCCTAGGGGGATTTGGATGGAAGATGGAAAGCGATCGAAGAGTGCCCCTATAGGTCAAGGTCAAAAATGGGAAAGAGGCTTGAGAAAGAATCTTGTGAGATGGTAATTGGTTGCCAAGGTAGTGCACCTACAAAACAATGTTAGCCCTGCCCGGAACAAGATAATATATGATGATCATAACCTCAAAACCAATGGGGAATCAGCAAGGAACCTTGCTGTCCCAAAATTGCAGCAGTATGGAGATATATATATCAGCAATAAATAAGTTATGACAGCTGAAAATAAAAGCATCAAAGTCAAGTGCATCATGTTGGAAAACAAAGCTAACAATTAGTAGACAATCTTCCAATGATAAAACCAAAACTTTGATAGCAAAGAGGGTTGTTATTTAAGTGCTATCAGCAAGATGTTGTAACAGCCTTATGGCTGTAGCAAACTTACAAGTGAATAATCAACAGCTTATAATCAGTAGAACAATTACCAAACAACAGCTTATAATCAGTAGAACAATTACCAAGGCTTACAAGTCAATTTTAGTGGTAGAAGAGTGAGTAAAGAGTGAAAAAAGAGTGAGTTTGCTGCAGCCCTATTGGCTGTAGCTAAATGTTTATTACAGCAGCTAGATCACTTGGCTAATCAAGACGCCCTTAGGGCACAATAAAGCTCAAAGAATGCAAAATTAAATTCCAATCTTGAGCACAATCTCCTTGATATCACGTTTACCAATGCCCAATATTCAATCTCCAATGCTAAAAGATTAGTGTCTTATCTATTGGGTTATGGAGTCTCTTGTTTATGAGCTAGGGTTTACTACTTCTCTAGGGGTGTAAGCCCTTTTACTCCCTAAAGTAAACAAACCTTAGCAAGGTAAATCTACAAGGGTGTAAGCCCTTTTACTCCTTGTAGCAACCTTTGTAATAGTCTTTTCAATGACAACAAAAGATAGATCTTTGATGGAGGGTGTATGCCCTTATACTCCTCCAAGGGTTTGACAAATTAACCTTGAAATCAAGAAGAAAACATACAGTTGCAAAAATTTCTTACCTAATCCAAGAGATAGCATGAAAAACCCTCACTTATCAAGATATTCCATCACAATTGCCAAGAAACAAGCATCAAGAGAAGTCGCTAGCCTTCCTTCAACCAATAAACAAGAGAAGGATCCAAAAGCACAAGAGACAAGATGGAGCGAATTGCCCAAGTAGGGCGAAAATTTCAACCAAGAATGTATGTAATTCTCAAGTGAGTTGTTGTAAAATGAAAGTGAGGTGACCTCTATTTCTATGAGGTCATCTAAAACCAATTTGTCCACATAAGTTTGTCAACAACAAATTAAAAGGAGGTCGACCCCCTGTATTTGCCTTTACAACTTAAAAATATAAAAGTAAATCGTTGGGCCTCTAGATTCAAGTCGTTCGGCCTCCAAAGGCCATGTGTCCATCTCTCATGCTTTGGTTTGTCATGTCATGCATCTTCCTTCTTCAAACCACATCATCTCTCTTCCAGAACCATCAAGCCCATCAAACCCTAGCCTCCACATGACGTCAAGGCTTGGAAGATGACGTCTTGGGCCTCCAAAGGCCAACGTCCAACTACAAGGGACTATGATGTCATCACCTAATGTTGTCCAAGTTCCTTCAAAGGCAACTTCCATCATCTCAAGTGTGCAATGGCTATGGGGTCTTCTGCCCATCCTATGGGGTATGGTGTCCATCCTTAGCGTTTAGAATCCTCCATGGAATAGCTTACACCTAGCAAGGCCCTGTAAAGACAAGCAAGTACGTCCTCCAAGGGTCCACAAGTCACATGTATCATGCCAAGTAAGCCACATTTAATAAAAGAACCACCCGAATATGCGGATTAAATCCCCCATTTTCAAACTAAACAAATGCTCAAAGACCTTATACAACTTGTCAAATTTAAGTATGGGAGGGTTGTCATGGTGCCCTATTGGGTAGATCAATCCCCAAGTGAAGGAGTGTTTCTCAAGAAGACCCTCTCTAAGCCATGTAGTCAATATGAGGTGGATGGGGGTGTAACTTTTAGACATGGAGTTATTGACATATCATGGGCTCATATTGTCTCATTTATGGGTGTCTTTGTAAAGGGTGTGTTGCATCCTCGTTTGCAATGCAACATTTTTCCAAGCCCTTTGTTTTCCATTAATTGATTATGGTCCAAAACATTGAGTGTTATGTGAAATGCAAAATAAGGAGCACCGCAATGCCACTTGGAGCTAAGAACGCATTGAGTGTCATGTGTAAGGAAAGTAAAAAACACTGCAAATGCATTCCCTCTACAAGCGGGACATTTATTAATTATGTGTTTTTCTTTTTTAAAAGGTCATTGATTTTTTATGGAGAAGTGTTTCATTGCTCTCAAGACCTTAGGGCAAGCATCTAGACAATAATCTATGGCTCTTATCTTTTGCCAGCTACAACGCCTCTGGGCCTTTATCTCCTTCTTCCCATGAAATGAGGTACAAGCCCTTCTTGGGGTCAATAAGCCCAAAAACCCAAAAGATGAGGAAACGAAGGGGAAAAAGCATGGAAAGTGGTAAGTATGGATGGCAATGGTATGATGACCCTTCAAGGACACCCCCTAGTAGCAACCCTTCAAGGAGACCAAGGTGAAATTAGGCAAAAGGTATAATTTCCAAGCAAACGTTTCCATAATCAAGAAAAGACTCTCTGCAACATGCTCAAATGCTTCTATTATTAAAATGACACTTACCACGAGACCGGACTTGTTACCTCATGAAGCAAGACCCGTCGTCCTCTATGGGCCAAGCCGGTGTGGTGGACGTTGCTAATGTCAATCAGTGATGATGTGTGGTAAGAAGAGGGGCTTTGTCCGCTCATATGGCTCTCGACAATCCATGTCTTCAACCTGCGGGCCTCGAGACATCATCTCCTTAATTACCCCTAGCCTGGGGGGTAACAAACCCCATGCCACATCATTCACTATAGTTACACTTTTATAAGTTTATTGGGAAATACCTCTCTACTTGGATATTGGCACACCTAATAGGGTCTTATGATGGTCCTCCCATACCTATACTTGGAAAATTGCATAAAGTCCTAAGCTAGTGTGTAGTTTGAAGAAGATACCTAATGTGAATTGCTTGTGGCTCTTGTATTGAGTGATGGCTTACTTTATATGATTCTAATGGATTTTGTATCTTATAGTTGTTCTTACTTGATTCAGTGGACCTTGTTGAGTCGTGATACACCTTGACATGGTCTTTTGGAGGACGTTTTCATGATGATGCCTAGGGAGTTATACATTGTACAAATGACGTTGCACACTTGATGCAGAGCGTTGGGCCCTTTGATAATTTGACATGCCCTGGGGCATCTCTCCACACATCTTGACCTTGGACGTTGGACAGATGAGCTCGGATATTGCATATATAGGTTGATGTGCCACTAAGAGCACAGGAAGCCCACAGATTGGACAATGCACCCCTGAGCATATTAGGGTTTAATTAGATGTTGTTTCACTTGGAGATGATTGTACACATCTTTGGAGAGGTTGTTGAGCCTTCCTCCCTCATGATGTCATGCCCTAACCCTTGGACGTTGCACTTGTTGATGATGATGCCATGGTGTGATGCTTGTTGAGCCAACCTAGCATGATGGCATCCTTTTGAGGATGAGTTGGCACTTGATGATGATGAGACGTGACCTTTGGATGAGGAGGTGTGACCCTTGACAATGCTTTGCACCCTTTGATCGAGAGACGTGGCCTTTGGAGACTCTCTTTACCTTTTAGAGGATGACGTCACCTCCCTTGGAGGCTCTCATACTCACACATGTCATTTTGAGGGGACGTTTTGATGTATTTTCATGTTATCTTTATATTGGAGGTTATTTTGGGCGTCAACCTAGACCTATCCACCTTGTATCATGGACATTTTACACTTTTGGTGCTTTGTAAGAGGAAAAGCATTAGGGTTTCCTCATATAAAAGGCTAGAGCTTTCCTCCTTAGCAAATCAAAACTCACTCTTGTGGAGAATCACTTCTATAGTTCTCTTTTACTCTTTTCTTATCATGGAGTACTTATGCGCACCTCTTGGAGAGTGATCTCGTACATGCTTGTCTTGTTTTTAGGTGGATGATTCATGATTTAAAGTTTCCTCGTGCATAGTGACTTGGTATAGTAAGTGTTCTTTCCAAGTATTTATGTTTATTCTTGGTCTTTTAAGTAGATGCTCTATCAAATTGCTGATAAGTTGCATGTTATCTTGTTTCCCCTCGATAATTTTGTTTGAAACCCTAAGAAGGATTGTAATTGTGCATCCCCTTCCTTGCTATCATTCATCTTAAACTTGTTGAAGCATGTAAGGTCAAATTTAGGGCTTGTGATTGTACATCCCCCTAGACTTGCCCTTATTGGTGAAATTCTAGAGCTTGTGATTGTATTACTCTAGGGTTTGACCTAGTTTCCACTTTGATCTCTTGCTAGACGCCTTAGAAGGCATAGGACAGCATCTAGGGTTTGAGATTGTTCTACCCTAAGTTTGTTTTCCTAGAAGGTTAAACCTAGGTTTGTGATTGTACAACCATGGGGTTTTAATCTTTGAGACTTCTCTTGCTTCTAGTCTCCTTTGAAGTTGTTGCATTGACTCCCTATGCCCAAGAATTTAAGACGACACTAGTATTTCTCTTGTTGCAAGTGATAAAAAACCCTAGTTTTAGTTCTCTTTCTCTCAACGTCTTGTGTTAGCTTAGGATCAATTGCATTGCATCTTCATTGGTTATCATCCCTAGCCTAACGCCTTGCATCTTAGCTTAGAATCATCATCTAACATCATTATTGCAGCATTAATTGCATTTTCAGCCATTAGGGCTTATCATCTTGCATCTACTTAGCATAGTTTAATGTTATTTCTTTCAAGCAATCAATAGTTAATAGTTTACTGGTCTTTATTCTTGCATCTGGCATCTTTTCCTCATTGCATCTTGCTAATTTAGGACTAATTTACCATTGTTGTGATAAATACATTACATGTTAGAGTCTCGAAGTAGTTCCTGGAGGAAAAATGTTGTGGTTGATGCACTGCCAGTAGCAGCAGCCACCTTACAACCTTGTGAGAAGTTAGTCTCAGGAGAGTGTAAAATGGAAATCATTTTTAGATGAATTGTCCCAGACAATTTTGAGCATTGACATGTATTTCACAATGATGCTCAAATTGCCCATTTTTTGAACAACTTGCAAGAGTTCTTAGAAAACCAAGTAAATTGGCAAGATGAAACTAAGAATGAAGATATAAACGTAGAAGACTTGCCAAACAATACGATCCCATGAGGAGTAGTTCCCTTACAGAGAAAGTTACACGGACATGACATGTACAAGGTCAAGCAAGAGACTTGTGAATCTGAGGAAACATTTGAGAATAATATTGGATCAACATCAAAATTGGAAAGAACATTACTCTAGGATTATCAAAATTGGAAAGAACATTACTCTAGATGAAAGGAGGGACATTGAAAATATTATATGAGAGCACAAGGATGTCTTTGCATGGTCATATGATAATTTAAAGGCTTATAAGGGAGACATAATTCAACATACCATTCAATTAAAAGAGGGGGCTGAACCTTTTAGGCAAAAGCAACAAAACATCAATCCAAAGTTAGCCCCTTTAATCCAAAAGGAACTATTACCTCCTGGGATATTTTTCATGACAATGCCATTGTAAGACCGAAAAGATGCAAGTCCTAAAGCCTTGTTGACCATGTGGATGATTATGTATATGGCGTCCTAGGCCTTTTGATGGTCAGCCATGCCTGGCCCCTCTAGTCCCCACTCTCAATTCCTTTCATCCTAGATAGGATTGGAGGCCTTGAGATGGATCTATTGGGATAAATGGTTTAGAGGAGCCATAGGTTGTTGTAGGAATGATCACACTATGTAGAGATCGTAATGTCCACAGTTTCACATGCACCTATGTCTTTCCTGCATGGTCATGTGTCATAGAGTCTATATGCATCGCCTTGGCCATGGTGCAGTATTCATTTACAGTTCTCAACATGGCAATCTCACAGTTCACAACGTTTCACACTTTTCGAGGTAATTCACGGATACTGATGCATAGAATCCTGGGACCGAAACTACAACAGAAGCTCAAAATGATCATTATGATATGTACTTGACATACCACGTTGAAATATTGGCAAATAACGAAGGCATCAAGCAGAAATCAATATCCAAGGTGGTCGTTATCTCTTCAAGCAAATGTTGGGTCAAAGGAATGTGGGCCAATGCTAGTCGTTGGACACTTCAAGTAAATCGCTGCCAAAATAAATTAATTCGGCCCACATTCATAGTCGTTGAGCATTCAATGTTAGTCATTGGTCAAAGGGAATGGAACGTTGGAGAATCAATGCCCAAACTAAACAAATCAACACTTTACTCAATTAAATCGACCCTCTTAAGATAAGATAAGATAATTTTATTAATGTCCAACAAATGACTACAAGAGTAGGTCAATGGGACTGATAACTACAACAAGTATGAGTACAATGTGGGAGTGCAAACGCAACTCCTAGAAAATGTCGAAAATAACATAAAGAAATAAATCTAGCCAAGTAATCTCAAAAAGTTTATAACCATGACAATAGTAAGGTGAGCCAAAATATAAGTGAGTATGCCCAACTCAAAAGACTGTCAAGAGAGAGAGAGAGAGAGAGAGAGTGAGAGAGAGAGGTCTGATGATGAGGTTGTCAAGGTCTTCCGGATCGAATGGTCGAGGGCAAGGTGGGTGAATTGGGAATTGGCGTATTGTCGAGGTTCTCAAGGACTATCGGGGTGTCCGGTTGTATGATCCTGGAGGGATGTAGGAGCGAGGGATACTCCTAGCATCCGAGGCCGAAAGAAAGAAACTCTAGATAGAGCTCTGGTAGTTCGTCTGAAACTGAGGGGTGGTCTTACGGACGGGCGATGCCCTGCTTTGGATCTTTTTGGAGCTAATCTCGCTAACTCTCTAAGGATGCATGGACTAATGTACCGTGTGGCACCTCCGAACCGATCTCGATGAGGATGATCTGTCTCCCCAAGGGAGAGGCTAAGAAGAGACATGAGGTCTCACTAATCTATTGTCCAGTACAGTCTAGGATTTATCCCTCCGCTTGTTGTTCTGATTTGATGGGTCAGCATGAAAGTATGAGGTGATCATCCTGGTCGTCCCAAGGCAGGACGTGTTATGCAGGAATTGAGATCTGTGGCAGAATATCTATGGGATTCAACCCTTAGAATAGTCATTTGGGTCAAAGCAAGTAAATCGATGCCAAAGTCGAGTGAATCATTCCTCTTCTCCAAGTCGATGAGCTTCTTCATGAAAATCGATGCACATTAAATTAAATCTGCCCCCAATCAATTAATTCATCCATATTCAACGTGAGTCCTGAACATTAAAGTAGACGATAAGTCAAAGGAAATGGAACGTTGGGGGTAAAAGTGGACAAAACAAGTAAATCGCACCTCTTCCAAAGTAAATCGTTGCCCAATAAATTAAATCGCAATTTCTCCTAGTCGTTGGGCATCTTCCAAGTCAAAGAAATAAATGATGGAAAAAAACGTGAGTTGTGGATCATAGTAATGGCACGTTGGGATAAAAGAAAGGAATGTGGGGGCTATACTAGCCATTGGCACCTTTGCCAAGAATGTTGAAGCTCATTCCCAAGTGAATTGACCTTCAAGCTAGCCATTAGCCTTCTTTGGAGCTGGATGTTACCACTTTTAGTCAAATCGACCCCTTTGTGGGAATATTTTTGTTGTTTAAAAATTATATTTATTGTAAAGACTTAGTCTCCGAGTTGTGGATGACAAGTCAAACTATTATTATTTTGGGAGAAGGGTTTTACTAACAGTTACAAAGCAAAACTATACAAGGCTAAATTATGTTGTTGTTGAACTCTGAGATCATTATGCCATAATAAAGAACTTTTCAGTGCAAATTGTGGATTGATTCTTCTATGCATTTTCTTCTTAGTTTGTTAGACTCCTACTTCATAGAATAGACACAGATATTTCAGAATTACTGCAAGAGGATTGGGTTGATCCATTGAGGGGCTACATAGTCAAGTGGAAGGAGAGGTCAAGGCACTAGAATTCATCTTGTCCTTTGTTGGTATCGGATGCTAATCAAACCCAAGTGTTGGATAGATCCTTATCGAGGATCCCTTCAACAAGGGTAAAATTCTACTTGGTGCCATAGTTAACCCAATGGTTGGAGGCTTCTCTCAGAGCGAGTTCCTTCCTAGTGGAACTCGAAAGCTTGTATCACTATTCTAGACTAGATTGGGTGCGATAGTCTCCTTGACTCCAATCCCATTATCTAGTTCAAAATTCACAGCTGACAAAGAGAGGGTTGTGATCGCAATCCGGCGCTCTATAAGGTAGTAGAAAGGCCAAGGCAAGCCTCACAACAACAACCAATCATTTAAAAAATCAAACAATCTCATTTTTCCGGTTTTGTAAAAATAAAAATACAAAATAATTTCCTAGCTTGAGCTTAATATTTATATTCAAAAGCTAGTTGATCCTTGGGATTTATAACTTTAGATCTATTTTTATCCAAGGATATTTTGGCCCTCTGGTTTATGCACTCAAATTACAGATTTCACGAGGGAACTGTAAGGCATTTTCCAGATCTGCATTCTATTACAGCAAAATCTATCCACATATCCGGCAAAAAGACCTCACTCAAAGGGTTTGAACAAGTAAGGGGTTGAAAAAGACCTTCCTAGTAACTCTTGTTTTATTTCAAATTTGATTCTCTCGATTACTATTAGTTTTTGGGGATAAAAATACATTTTCCAGCCATTATCCAGATTGTTGGAAACTCCATTCTACTTGTAGATCTGAAGCGTTGGGTTATTATTATTGTTGCTTACTTGTTGCCCAAGCTTCTCCACCCATAGATCTATTGATCTAATGTGTTTTCACACTTTTGGGTGGCCTCAAAGGGCATTTTGCTTGTTGGTTTTCTACGTTTATTCTACTTTTACAGATCTGAAAACTGGAGGACAGCAATATTTTTGTCCACTTTCAGCCACTTATCAAGAAGTATATCAAGGTATTCATCTCCCAATTAATAAGGGCATCTAACACTCAACTTTGTGCTATTTCAAGAGTCATTTCATACAGTTTGAGTGTCCTTCTCATTGTTGGTCTACAATTTTTCCGCAGTTTGTTTTACCATTTTGTAATGTCCCCCGCCTCTTGAGAAAGAGGTTGTGAGAGACTTAGTAGTCTAGTTGTCCCCACTAGACTATAGTCTCGTGAGTTATGGGGACCAAGAAACCCAAAGTACTTACCTAAGCACAATGTTATAATTTTAAGTTGATTTTGGGGAGAAAAGGTAAAGCAAATGAAGAAAAATACCACATGAGGAAAAGTAAGGAGTTAACCCTAGGAGGTGGTCAACTAACTCAACAGAGAAATAGATCAGGGGTATAAAAGGAACAGGAAGGCGCATCTCTCATTCATTTTGGATTATTATTACTTTTGCATCTTGGGCTCTTGAGCACAAAGACGTTTTGAGGGTTTTGGGATAACAAACCCTAGAGATCAGCTCGGTGGTGAAATATCCCACCTATCCTGATCCAAGCTTGGTCATGGAGGTGCAATATTCCTCCCCCACCATTCTACAGCAGGTACAGGTCATTCAATCAGTAAAGGAAGAGGTATTGCACAACTTCAAGGGGTTTCCAGCAGGAGGGCGCACCATCTGAAGAAGAATTGCTCGATCTGGAAAGAGGAGGAGGTTTTGGGGCCTAAGGCCTATTGGGTTTTCATTGTATGGTCTAGGGCGCCCTTTCTAGCCTATTGGGGAAGAGGTTTCTCTGTTATTTGTTTTATTTGGAGCTTGGCACGAGTTGGAGAGGAGGAGGGCGCACTGCAGAAAGAGGATCCATCCATTAGAGGGATCATATCATCTCCATTCGGCTTGAGACTTTGCCCAAGGGTTTGTAATTCCTCGATCTACTCTTTCACCAGTTTTGGAGGGTTTTGGAGGCCTAGAAGAGGGAGGCCGAAATATTGGTCATCTAGAGCCATAGAGAAGTGCGCAACTCAGCTAGTGAGGGGGTTTCCAGCTATCAGAGGGAAAGACATCAATCTTGTCCCTTTCACCAGTTGACTGTGGTGCCTTTGGAGGCTATTATCTTCAGTTTTGGAGCTTGTTGGAGCAGCTATTATTCCAGCTATATTATTCTTCTTGTATTCTCCCAGATCTGCAGATCTAATGTATCAGGATCACTCTATTATCTAAATAAAGGTCAGATCTAAAGTTGTTGGCTCTATATTGGTATTCTTTGCTTGTATCTTGTCATTTTATTGTGTTAGATGTTCAGATCTATATCTCCATGCTATAATCTCTAAGGAATAAACCCTCAATGCACAACTTGATGAGATAAACCTGCATAACACATTGAAACAATAAGAAAATAGTTAAACAACCCTTGGTTCCGGGAAAAAAATCATCTTGGGAACATTACAGTGGTATCAGAGCGTTAAACCCTCCCGGCTTGTGGGGATTAGCGCATGTAGAATTTCAGTGGTATCTATATGGGAAGGCGCAGAAGGAAGACAGGTAAACCAGAGGCAGAAATGGAAGGTTCAGGTGAGGACAGTGAGCCACAGGTCTTAGCAGGTATAGCAAAGGATCTAAAAAGCTCCATAGATCATACACAGTTTACACTTGAGAACCATCTACATGAGAATCAGGAAACAATGCACAAGGGACAGGTTGAAATGAAGGAGACTTTGGAAAAAATTGCGCAACTCCTGATGCAGATGACACATGGGGGGAATGTCCCAAGCATTTATGCAAACAAAGAAACCAATGGTTCCCATGGGGGAACTAGACATTATCATGAGCAGGATCTTCACTACCACACAAAGGGACAAAGCTTTGGAGTGGGGACTTCCAAGGGGGCAACATACAGTAGAGTTACCCCTAGACCTTATATGCCTACATTCTTGGATGGCCAGCCGCAGGATAACCACTTCCATGAAATAGAAGACAACTTAGAGGAATATGCCAGGGAATATGATGCATTAAGTGCAGGATTCAAGAGACAGGTTACATTGGACCAATATTGTGGTATCAAGTTTAGGGGGAAACCCAAAAACTATCACAGGAACAACAATGAGTTGGAGTGCAGGGCAGGTAAGATGGAGATTCCTTACTTCGATGGGTCATCCAAGGTGACTGCGCAAGCTTGGGTGCAAAAGTTAGACACCTATTTACAGATTAACCCCATGAGGGAGATGGATGCCATCAAGTTTGCCACCATGTACTTGGAGGGAAAAGCGCATGACTGGTGGTATCATGGTTTGACTACCTTGGGTCATAACCAAATCATTGCTTACACAGAGTTCACTCAGAGACTTATGGACAGATTTGATCAGGGAGATCCAGAGCTACATTTCAGGGAACTCACACAACTCAGACAAACTGGGTCACCAAACACTTATATAGAGGAGTTTATGAGGATAGTCGTGATGGTGCCAGATGTGTCTCAAGCGAGACTAATGATGCTCTTTACAGAGGGGTTGATGTAACCCTTAAAAGGTTGGATCAAGGCTTTTAAGCCTTCCAACTTACAGGAGGCCATATGTAGGACTAGGGACTTGATGGGATCTGAAGAAAAAACTAAGTTTTCCCCTAGACCACCCATAAACCAAGGGGGAAGAGATCAAAGGGGGGTTGACAGAGGTAAAGGCAAGATGGATGAGACCACTAGGAGGGAACTGAGAAGGAAGCAACTGTGCTTCACATGCAAGGAACCTTAGGAGCCAAGGCACAAATGCATGGGTAAAGGTAAGGCTCATTTTATTGAAGTGATTTTTGATGATGAGGAGGAAGAAGATTTCGGCCACATCCAGAATATGGAAGCAAATCCACCTAGGATGGACTCTACAGAGAATGAAGAAGGGGAAGAAGCAGGTTTCGGCCTTGCAGCAGATAAGAAGGTTACAATAGCATCCATCAGTGGGGTGCCGAAATTCAACACCTTCAGGATGAGAGTAGTGCTTCAGGGGCAGAAGGTTTCAATATTCATTGATGGGGGAGCTTCACACAACTTCATTGATTCAGCCTTATTGAAAAGAAGGCATATACCTACAATTGAGTTTGAAGGATTTCGTGTGGAGGTAGCAGGGGGGTGTACCATGCCTTGTGATAGGTATATTCCAGGAATGAAACTTACTTTGGGAGGACATGACTTGCCGCATGATTTTTATGTGATGGACTTACCAGATACTAACATCATCTTGGAAGTTCAGTGGTTGACCACATTGAGACCTATTACTACCAACTACAAAACCATGGAGATGTCTTTCATTAAAGAGAATGGGAAAAAGGTGATACTCAAAGGGATGACAGGTAATACACCTATAGTGGTGACAGCAAAGCGCATGGAGGCCATTTTCAGGAGAGAAGACATTGTATATGCAGCAGAGTGTAGAATATCAATTCAGGTGGATAAGAAGGGGCAGCCTCATTACTCTTAGGACATTCAGAAAATCATTGATAGGCACAGCAAGGTTTCTGAACCTATTCCTCCAAGAGCACCACCAAATAGGGGGTTTGAGCATATTATAGAATTGGAAGAAGGAGCAAAACCTGTCATTGCTACTCCTTATAGACACCCAAAAAAGCATAAAGACGAAATTGAAAAGGCTATCAAAGAACTCTTGGAAATGGGCCATATTAGAACAAGTTCCAGCCCTTTTGCATCTTCAGTAGTATTGGTCAAGAAGAAAGATGGGACTATGTGCATGTGCATTGATTACAGGGCATTGAACAAAAAAACTATTAAGAACGGATACCCCATCCCTAGGATAGATGAGCTATTGGATGAGCTTCATGTGTTGTCTACTTCACCAAAATAGACTTGCGCTCTGGTTATCATCAGATCAAAATGAGGGAGCAAGATGTGCCCAAAACAGCGTTCAAATGTCACTATGGTCACCATGAGTTTTTGGTTATGCCCTTTGGGCTAACTAATGCACCAGCCACCTTCCAATCTTGCATGAATCATGTCTTCAACAAGCAGTTACGGAAGTTCCTCTTAGTCTTCTTTGATGACTTGTTGATTGATAGCAAGACTTGGGAGAATCATCTTCAGCATGTAGATCAAATCTTAGGCATCATGGAGGGGCAATCCTTATATGCTAAAGAGTCCAAATGTGAATTCGGGATGACATAAGTTCTGTATTTGGGACACATCATTGGAGTGAAAGGAGTACAAGTGCACTAAGAAAAGATACAAGCCATACTTAACTGGCCAACACCCAAGACTCTTACTGAGTTGAAGGGATTCCTTGGCATTTGTTGTTACTACAAGAGGTTTGTCAAAGGCTTCTCCCAACTTTGCGCACCCTTGACAGATTTGACCAAAAAGGGCGCATTTAAATGGAGTCAAGAGGCACAGATTACCTTTGACAAAATGAAGAAGATAATGAGAACTTGTCCTGTACTTTCTTTACCATATTTCATGAGCCATACTTTGGATATGCTGTCTCTAATTGTTAGAATTTAAAGGGCAAAACCAATAGCTACCTCAAAACAAAAAAAATTATATAACTTTCCAAACATTAACTACTGTAATTAATGATCAGCAAAACATTAAAAATTTATGATAGAATAAAATAGTAAGTAACAGAATATTTACTTAACTATTACCTTAACAAAACAAAGAACAAATTTACCTGAGGTGCTTGCTGCTATCCTCTTTTCTGTGTGCTCAGAAAAAGCTTTAAGGGTCATGGATCAAACCCTTAGGGGTAGATTTCATCATGATCTTGTGAACAGTTTTGCCAAGAAGAATCTTTAGGGAAAGATCAAAAAACTAACCAGCATACCAAACATCAAGTAAAGGGTTGAAACAAGAACACCACTGTCCAATCTAGAGGCTGAAAAAAAGGCCACTAACAGCCTTAACAAAAACTATCTAAGAATATAGTGTTGCTACAGTAGTAGACAGAACTAACATAGCATTTTTAGGGATGCTTCATCAAACCCTGATTAGGGTACTAACTATTGTAGGATAGGTAGAAAACACAGGTCACAAAAGGAGGAAAGCAACAGCAACAAGTGGCACCAGCAATAAAATAAGGTCAGCATACAAGTGGCACCAATAAAGAGACAACAGCAGCAAGAAGGTGGCACCAACATTGAAGCAGAGGCAACATAAAGGTGACGGCACCAACAAGAAGATAGCGGCAGGCTGGAAGGGAGAAGAGGAATTGTCCTAAAGGGGGTCGCAGCCTATACCTAGCAAGAGAACTGATCCAAGGAGGGTCGCACCCTATACCCAGCAAGAAAACTAATCCAAGGAGGGTTGCACCCTATACCCAGCAAGAGAATGTTGATCCAAAGGGGGTCGCACCACTTCACAACCGGAACAAAGGGAGCCGCAACAAAAACTCAAACCAAGACTTGGCTTAGGGTTAGCAAAATTAAGCCTAACTTTAGGGTTAGATTAAACCCTAATAATTTAAACAAATTAAACAATTAATATTTTAATCATAAAATATTAATTAGAATAGTCAACAAGTCAAAGAGGGGGGATCCAAAGTCAAGGCGGCTAACAAAGAACCAAACCACATAACATTAAGGAGGACAAGGCTCAAGCAAGGGGTTGCAAAGATAATAAGACTAGGTCAAGGGTGGGTTCTTGTTTAATGGAAGAATGTCCACATGAGTCTCATGATATAACTTATAAGCTTTTATCATCCCAGCATAAGAGGAAGGTCAATGATGTGATCATGTCCTTCTTCTTAATTGCTCATAGGTCTCATGGACCATCCCGGAAGAGAAGAAGATCACACATCATCTCGGCTTGGTACTTAACCAAGAAACTTCATGGTCCCAGACCAGAATACCCTAGAACGCAACTGGGGGCCCTAGATCACAACTAGGGTCTTATCCACCAAGGTACACAACCAAGGATCAATCCAAGCATCGAGCAAGGATTCCCTAGACCACATCCAAGGGCCCTAGAACACATCTAGGGACATCTATCATCAAATTGTTTGGTCCTTGACCAAGAACCCCAACAATAAACTGGGGGCCCTCACTAGGGTATTTTTCCATGGCTCTAACTGCTTGGTCCCAGACCAAGAACCCCAGGAGTGTACTAGGGGCCCTAGATCTCAACTAGGGTCTTTGTCATCCTCGAGGAGAATGGCTCTTGCAGCTGCATTAATTTTAACACTCCCTCTCAGCTAGAGAGGAATTCTCAGTGACACCAAGCTTGTTTCGAAAGTACACAAAATTTGTCAACAACAGGGGCTTGGTTAAAATATCTACAGTTTGTTCCGTCGTTGGAACATACTAAATACTGAGAATGTTCTTCTTCACCATGTCCTGAACATAGTGATATCTCATCTCAATGTGTTTCGATCTGTCATGAAACACTGGATTCTCGGAGAGTTTTATACAGCTCTGGTTATCACAGTGAATTATTGTGGGTTCTAGCTCAACACTGAACAAATCTGAGAGTAGATTTCTGAGCCATACTGCTTCTCTACTAGCACCACTTGCAGCAATGTATTCTGCCTCTGCAGTGCTTTGGGCTATGGAGCCCTGCTTCCTGTTGGACCAGGAGATCATAGTTGAACCCAAACTGAAACAATATCCGGAGGTGCTCTTCCAGTCCACTGTATTGCCCATCCAATCTGAATCTGTATAGCCATGAAGCATTACACCTCCACTGGAAGTGTATCTGAGCCCATAGGCTATAGTCCCCCAGACATATCTGAGAATATGTTTAGCAGCAATCATATGAATGTGTTACGGCTCACACATGAACTAGTTGAGGGCATTCACTGCGTAACAAATGTCTGGTCTGGTGTGTACTAGATACATCAAGGACCCAATAATCTGACGATATACAGTAGGGTCTTCTAGATCTGAACCTGTAGCTTGATCATGTAAATTCTTCAGGTTAGAAATCATAGGTGTGGTCATGGACTTAGAGTCCAGCATCCCAAATCTGCGAAGCACATCAACTGCATACCTACTTTGTGAGAGAAAGACCTCACCAGGTTTCTGCCACACCTCTAAGCCAAGAAAGTAATGCATAAGACCCAAGTCCTTCATTTCAAATTATGTTGATAGATCCCTCTTAGTCTGAGCTATCTGATATTCCTCTCCACTAAGGAACAAATCATCCACATATAAAACCAAGATAACAGGATGATTCTTCACAATATTTATATAAAGATTAGGGTCTGCTATACTCTTGGAGAACCCAAGACTTTGAAGAAAACTGTCAATTATTCCATACCAAGCTCTCGGAGCTTGTTTCAATCCATACAAGGCTTTCTTGAGTTTGCAGAAATGGGATTTTTTCCCATGGATCACAAAACCCTCAGGTTGCTCGATATATATTATAAACCTCTTGCTCAACTTCACCATTAAGAAAAGCAGTCTTAACATCCATTTGGTGAAGTTTCCAATTAAAAACTGAAGCAAGAGAGATGATGATTTTGATAGAAGTATACCAGGAAACAAGAGCAAAGATCTCATCATAATCAATTCCTTCTTTCTGAGAGAAGCCACGAGCCACAAATCTAGCTTTGAATTTTTCAACACTGCCATCTGCTGCATGCTTTATTTTGTAAATCCATTTAGAGGTTACTACTGATTTGCCTTGAGGTCTTGGGACCACTTCCCATACATCATTCTTCAATATTGACTCGTACTCTTCTATCATGGCATCCTTCCACACTTTATGTTTGGCAGCCTCATCAAAGTTGGAGGGTTCAGAGTCAATCACAAGATTCAACTGAGTTATCAAACCTAAGTATTTATCTGGCTTCTTGCATTCTCTGAAAGTACCTTTAGGTGTTGCATGCTTTTCTGCTTCCTTTAAAACTTCACGGCACCATGTTAGCTTCCTTTTGACAGGAGGTTTCTCTAGGGGAAACTCAACAGAATCCCTTATGGGATCCACTGAAGGCTCTCTGGCCTCCTCCCTCTACTCATCTAAAAGTGGTGAATCTGGATTCTGAAGGTTCTGGAGATGGAGCTTCCTGCTCCTCTATATCACATGGAAGTTCTCTAGAACGACAAAAGGCGGCTTCCTCATGGAAGGTCACATCTCAAATGACCTCTATGTACCTTTGCCCTGGTAGATAGATTCGATATGCTTTTGAGGTCTCACTGTACCCCACAAAAGTGCCTTTCTTTCCATAGGGCTCTAACTTAGTCCTCTTTTCTTTTGGTACATGAATGTAGACAGGACTACCAAAAATTCTCAAATGATCAACTAAGAGTTTCTTACCAGTGAAAACTTCTTCTGGAGTTTTCTCTTCCAGGGCTTTATTAGAACACATGTTCTGAATATCGACTGCAGTACTCGTCGCTTCGTCCCAAAGAGACAATGGAAGATTTTGATCATATATCATGGCTCTGGCTGCTTCGCAAATTGTCATGTTCTTTCTTTCCGCAACCCCATTCTGTTGGGGATTATAAGGCACGGTCAGCTCCCTCTTAAACCCAGAAGCTCGGCAAAGATCATCATACTTGTGGGAGTCAAACTCTTTTCCATTGTCTGTTCTGAAAACACGGATATGTCTACCTATCTGATTCTCAACAGGATTCTTAAAATCTTGAAATTTACTGAAAGATTCATCTTTAGTTTTCAAAAAATAAATCCAGGTGTTGATCACCTATTCAACTAGGGGGTCAACTCCATGTACCATGAAGATATGCATCAACAAATGCAAACATGTCAAAGACTATTTGGTTCTACTGGGCAATTCTTGCCTCCAGCACATATTTTTGTAATCGGAATTTCCACACCCCTGCGTGGGTTAATAATGTAATAGGTCTGCATGGATCATAGTTAGGTCAGTTACCTTGGGATTTCTTCGTTAGGAGAGTTCCTTTCACTGAGTGTTTTTTATCCTCGGGTTATTAATTTGGCTTTTCAGCCTTATTAATCTCCCTTGAGTTTTTCACTCCCACCAACAATAATTCCTCCAAAGTGGTGAAAGGTGTTCTAATGGAGTTATCCTCTAGTAGCTAGTGTTTAGGAATGATGTAAATGACCATGTATGACATCTCAGAAAGTTTCGCGGAATTTCGTCGAGTCTAGATAGGTTTTTTTTAATTAATTAAAATTGTCTAAGGTTGGGTAATTTAATTAATTATTTTTTATTATTTTTGAGCAAATATTGTAAAAACTAGGTCCTTAGGCTTTTGCTAGGGGTATTTGTGCTCAAAAGAAATGGAATGAGACCCCCTACACCCTTGGACCAAGTTTCAGCTCAGTCGGACAACTTTTGCTAGGTGTTTGTCCACCAGGAGCCTCAGTCAGTCAAAACAACAATTTTAATTGTTAAGTCACGACTTAGGAAAAATGTCATTTTTGTAAATTTTTGGCAAATGGGTGAAAGTAAAGGTGGAAAATGATGAGAAAGGTGTTTCCTAACCTAAACCAACCTTACCCAACCTTTTTACATCCCCTTACCCACTCACTCGCTCAAACCCTCATGCCCCTAGGGGGATTTGTGCCCCCTCTCCATGCAAAAACGTTTAAACTTTGATTTAAATGAGTTGTGGGCCCCTCCCTCAAGTGGTGCGCCCTTCCTAGCCTCCCACGTCACCTCCTAAGTGTGTCCCACTCCCTCCACCTCACATCCAACTCATTATCCAAGCCAAAACCCTAAGTGGTGCGCCCCTCCTCTTGAGATTCTCTCTTTTGGTTTGGGTGTGACACTTGGCAATGATCCAAGAGGGGTCATTTTGCCTCTAAAGGTATAAATAGAACCCCTCCCTCACTCTTTTCTTCACCATCTCTTGAGCTATTGTTATGCTACCGGATTTTTGCCTCATCTCTCTCTCATTTGTCCATCTTGCTCTCACTTCCATTTTGCTCTTGAGAGATTTGGAGCAACTAGTTGTTGCAAGTCTCTCCCTTGGATTAACAAAAAGGCTTTGGAGGATTTTGAAGTAACAAAGATTAGTCTTGCAACTTCCATGCACATGAGGTGATATTGTTTCTTTATGCATTTTGTGGAATATTGAGTAGATCTCTTGGGTAAATTAGTTTACTTGGATAGGTTAGGCAATAGTGTAGTTGTTGGCC
>JZKD02S1750227.1:37466-80309 GCA_000966675.3 Picea glauca
ATTATAATTAATAATCCTATACATCTATTTAAGCAGGGTCGTTACAGACGTGGTCTCCCACTTGAAATTCCAAGTGTCTTCTTTTCTGGTCCGCATAACTTTTTTATCTGTCTTGTGCCTCCTTTAAGTTTTGTTGTACTTTTCTTACCGTGTTATCCATTTCCTGGAGCATCTCTGGTCCAACCATGAGTCTTTCAACTGGGTTATCCCAGCTAATTGGATTCATACACTTTCTGTCGTACAGTACCTCGAAAGGGATCATTTTAGTTGAAGCTTGGTACCCATTGTTGTATGCAAATTCTACCAAGTGCAGGTAGTCTTCCCACTTGCTTGGTTTTGTTCTTACGTACATGCAGAGCATTTATTCTACAATTTGGTTTGTTCATTGGGTCTATTGATCTATTTGTGGATGATAACTTGTGCTGAAATTCAAGTTAGTATTTAGCCTTGCAAACAATTCTTTCCAAAAAGAAGATGTAAATTTTGCGTCTCTATCCAAAATCACCATTTTAGGAATACCATGCAGTCTAAAAATTTATTTCATGAATATTTCAGTGATGTTAATAACTTTAAAAGTAGACTTTATAGGAATAAAGTGTGCAGGCTTACTAAGTTTATCGATTACCACCATAATTGAATCATTATATTTCTGAGCTCTAGGCAAACCTGTAATAAAGTCTAGTGATATCATCTCCCATTTCCATTATGGCACAAGTAAGGGCTACAATAGGCCGGCAGGGTGTTGGTGTTTGAAGTTTACCTGCTGACAATATTGATACTTAGCTAAGTACTCTATTGTTTCTCCCTTTATATTAGGACAATAAAATAACTTGCATAGTGTTGCTATCATTTTCTGGTATCCTAGATGACCAGAATATGGTTTCTTATGAATTTCATCCAACACTGTTAACTTTAACTTTGTCGAATCTGGTATGTATATTCTATTTTTAAATCATAGTAACCCATTTCTGTCCACCGTCAGATCTACTTTGTCTGAATTTTTTGTAGTTCTTTGTACTCTGTACTTCTACCATTGTTTTAGTGTAATATTCGTCATTATTACCTGTAGCCTTTACCCTATGTTCAAAATCGCTTTCTGCCCTGCTAACGTTTATTTTAAACAACCCATGAACTCTTCTGCTCAAAGCATCAACTACTTTGTTTTCCTTATCCTTGATATGTCTTACCTCAAAGTCAAATTCGCTCAAGAAGGATAGCCATATTTATTTCCTTGCATTAAGGTCCGACTTTCTAAACAAAAATTTCACTCTGTTGTTATCTCTCAATAATAGAAATTTGTTTCCCATTATGTAGTGCCGCCACATTTTTAAGGTGTGTATTACAACCACCAACTCTAAGTCACGAGTGATGTAGTTTCGTTCGTGTTTCTTTAGTTTTCGAGATTCATAACAAATTACATGCCCTTCTTGAGTTAGGACACCACCTAGTCCTTCTTTACTTGCGTCTACACAGACGGTGAAGTCTTTGTCTGGGTATGCTACCTTTAAAATGGGTGTGGTTGTTAACAATTCCTTTAATTTATTAAAACCATATTGACACTTCTATGACCAGTTAAACTTGGTCCCTTTCTTTTGTAACGATGTGATAGGGTAAGCAAGTTTTGAAAATCCCTCTATAAATCTACGGTAATATCCGGTGATTCCCATGAATGATCGGGTGTTCGCTACATCCTTAGGTACCGTCCATTCCATGATGGATCCTATTTTCAAAGGATCGACTGCAATGCCTTCTGTAGATATTACATGTCCTAGGTACTGTATTTTCTTCTGCTAAAAATCACACTTATAGAATTAAACATACAGTTTTTATTTCCTTAAAGTTTGCAGAACTATTCTTAAGTTCTCTTCATGTTCTTCTTCTATTTTAGAATATACTAGAATATCGTCAATAAATACCAACACAAACTTGTCCAAGTACTGACTGAAAATATTGTTCATTAAACACATAAATGTGGTTGTCGCGTTAGTGAGTCCGAAAGGTATAACTACAAATTTGTAATGTCCATATCTTGTTCGAAAAGTTGTTTTTCTTATGTCCTCATCTTTTATCCTAACCTGGTGAAAACTAGTTCGTAAATCCAATTTCAAAAATATTTTCACCACACGTACTTGATCGAACAGATCATTTATCGCAGGTAAGGGGTACTTGTTCTTAATAGTCATTTTGTTTAGTTGTCTATAATCGATACATAATCTTAGAGTGCCATCTTTCTTTTTCACAAAGAGGACTCGTGCTCCCCATGGTGAAACACTCGGTCTGATATATTCTTTGTCCAATAATTCTCGTAGTTGGATTTTTAGTTCTGTCAATTCTGGAAAACTCATTCGGTAAGGTTCTTTAGAGATAAGGGTTGAACTAGGTAGTAGGTCGATAGTAAAGTCTATCTCCCTTCTAGGGGTAATTCAGGTATTTCATCAACAAACACGTCTCTGAAATCATGTAGAACAACAAAATCCTCCAAGTTGGGTTTATTTTATTTTTCTAATAGGTTTGTTACTTGGATGGCGTAAACTTGACAACCCTTTCTCATGCATTTCTTGAATTGCATTATTGAAATATGTCTAACTGATATTGGTTTTTGTATACCTTGAACTGTCCTAGCGGTGTCATTTTCATCTTTATACTTAAGTGTTTTTTCATAACAATATACCACTTCTTTATGCCTCTCTAACCAATCCATTCTGATAATTACATCATAAGATCCTAGTGGTAGAATGTTCAGATTTGTCTTTATGTTTTGACCACCTAGACTGAACTCATAATCAGAAATAAATCGACAACTTTCCTTTTTGTCCTTGTTGCTAGTTGTACCAGCCAAGATTTTGCGTGTCTTATTTTCTTAAGTTTATTTGACTCTACTATACCAGGAGTGATATAACTTAATGTATCTCCAGGATCGATTAAAACAAAAATTTGAGTATTATTGATTTTACCTTCATTTTCTACCACAAAGGATTCATGGTCAACTTGTCGGTCGTCCACGGCTGCATTGATCCGATGTATGCTTCTGCCTACATCTCCTACTGTAGAGGCTTCCTGTAAATTGTGAATAGAAGTTTTGTCTGCTGAAATCAAACATGGACAGTTTCTCCTTAGGTCAGGTTCTCCACATTTCCAACATTTTAATGGTTCATGGGGGTTGTCCCCAAACTTCTTTGCTCCCAAATTGACCAGTTTACTACCTCCTTGTGTATTTGGGTTGTTGGAGTGAAATTATTTCCTTCAAAATCTTTTTGCTACATTCCGATAAGGAGTTGGCTAGTATCCCTTCTTTCGTTGGTTCAATCGGTCTTGTTTCTTATCTTTCCAAGCCTTGGGAAATTTTGTTCGTTGTTTGTATTGATCGTAACACATTCGATCTTTCCTGAATACTTCACTCAAGGATTTGGGATTATCAAATTTGATTTTGTCCTTGTAAGACTGTGGTAAACAACTTAGGAACCACTGGATTTTCACTTTGTCCTCCCGGATATAAGGTACGAACCTTAGTAATTCCATGAATTTGTTTATCAGATCTTCCATAGCCATTTGACCAAGTCGTAGCTCATAAAATTCTTTGGTTTTTCTTTCATATTAAATTTCATATGGGAATTGTTTCTTAAAGTATTTCTTAAATTCTAACCATTCCATCTATTTCTCCTTTAGGCCCGTAGCCAATTTCAGATCTTGCCACCAAATGTTGGCTTTTCCTTTCAGATTATAGATGGCCATTTTGACCTTCATATTGCTAGAATAGTTGTAGATCTGAAAATACTTCTTGATGTCTAATAACCATGCTTTAGCTTCCTCCCCTATTCTGGATTCCCCATCAAAGGTAGTGGGTTTGATTTTCTTAAATTCCCCTTCAAGGTGATTTACCTGTTTTCTTTTTCTGTCTATTTTTGTTTTATCTTCAGCTGAAGGTGTACATTCAGATGAGCTTTCACATTTTTCTTCTTTAGGACAAGAATTCTTGGAGGCCCTTTTAATGACCTCTTCCTCATGGTCATCATCCTTTGGGACTTTCTTTGTCACTATACTACGCAGTAGGACAACATTTATTTCATGGTGTTCCTGTTGTGCCTTCTTCAATTTCTCATTGTCTGCTTTGAAGACTTGCAGCTCAACAATGAGATTCCTCATCATTTCTAGAACTTTAGTAGGTGATCTTCTTTCACTAATCTGTCTCGGGTCTTCAGGAGGTCTTTGTGCAGGATTCCCCCCAAGTTTGATTTCTGGGTCATCTTAGGCTGCCATGATTAACAAAAAATAGAAAAGAGGTTTTTTTTTTTAACAGTAGTTGTTTTTGTTAGTTTTTCGTAAGCATAAAAAAAATATGCGAAGTAAATACTTTGGCCCTATTCAAGGTCCAAGTGTTGTAACCTTTTCTCTGATACTGTATGTATTGTTTCCCATATTTCATGATAAAAAATAAACTTTTATAAGGTCGCTAAATCTTATCATTAAATTTAAGACGAAAGAGAACTTCTAACAATCATAGATTCAGACATATACTTCATAACTTCAATCATAACATCATGATGAAGAGGATTCACTATCCTCTTGGAATCCTTAGCGGGGTCTCGCCACTTCTTGTCTAGGTGCACCTATCTGGTAGGACCTGTCAACCCTACCTTCCAAAGAGTGGGGTGAAGCTAATTACTAAAGGTTTATATTTTCTTTGGACCTCACTCTAGAATAAAAGGTAATTTTATTTTCCCTTTGTAAACTATAGAACTCTTTTTCTATTGCACAAGTTCCATCATATAACACAACACCTTGAACATACGTTAACATTGTGATGTATGTTTATAAAGTATTAACACTCTGAAAGAAGTGGTTAACACAAGGGACATGGTTACTATTCGGATGGCCACATGTTAACTAACAGTATTCAAGCAGTTAATAGGCTACGGTTAAGTGTTAGAATCTAACCAGAATGTCCAAAGGAGCGCACTCTAAACCTAACTGGTATGCACTCATTCTTATCCTTAACTGAGAATTAAGTAAGGCAGCAGGAGCGTACAATCAAGGTTTAAATCCCTACCCGCAATATTAAATAGAGACCTGATATCATACCCTGGGATTAATGCTCAACCTCCATGCCCACTGTGCTCTCGCCACCTCAAGTCGGTCACATGGCCCCGACACAGATTATTTACTCGTCCATTACTCGACTCATTAGGGGTTTTTCCAGTTTTTGTTTTTTTCAAATCCTATCCCTGTGTATACACAGAACTTGGCCAAACAACCTCTATTACTCTTCCACAGAATGAAATGGCCAACCATCGAGAGGCTAGAACTTAAATTGATGTCAAGAGAACCTTAAGAGAACATTGGTTAGAGTCTTTGAAAGGTAAGTGTTCTTCTATGTTGGTTATTTTCCTTGGTCTAAAATAGTTAGCATGTATGGTAAGGATACACAGATTCTACCTGTATCCTCCTGTGCGTTGAGGTTTTTGTTTTTGAAATATTTATTATATGCTCTGTACATGCTCTTGAGTAGGATATTAGGCTACTATAATAAAGATAGAATTCGATTGAAAATGGCTTTCTCACTTCATGATTTTCTCTTTTCCTTCCGGCCTCCATCTGATATGTAAATGAAGAGTTTCTTTTGAACCCCTAAGAATTTAATCTTAGAAGGTTCTCTGTAGGATAACGTTGTGGCTAGAGTGGTGAATCTGCGTTTAAAACTCATTCTCCGAGGGTTCTTCATCAAGGGTGGGAAATTCGATTCTCCATTTGTGTAAACAGTCATGCTATATGGGTAGACATACCACTGTAACTTTCAAAGGGACATATTGCATTTCATTGCGTTGAATCTTTATATTTCACCCCGACTTCCCTTATTTTGGGTTATTCACTGCAATCTTATAGAAAAGTAGTTTTCCTTTATCGTTTGTACAGATTAGAGATCTCCGTAGGTTTTCCTAAATGAGACTCAATGCATATAAGGGCGGTGTTGGCTTCGCTATGCATTATTACCCTATAGAATCTTTAAAGGAAAAAAATTCCCGAGAGGGTTTACCCCATACTCATTCAATGATCCTTGGTTGTTTAGGAAACATAAAGGAGTTTTCTCCTTATCTTTGTCGACAGGGTTTTCCAGGCCTCCCGAAACCCTGTTGACTCTCGATGTCTATTATAGTCGGTCATTTAAGCATAAATTATTTTTGGGACAAGGGTGAAGTCTCATGGTTGAAAAGGTCATGCAATTTTGTTTAATTTTGGTAGTGTAGAATCTTTGTATGTTTTAATCATTTCAACTTTAATAATTTCTTGTATTTATTTTGGTAAACATTGTTATTGAACTTCTTATAGCGATCTAAAGATGGGACCCCTGATTTTTTCGAGGGTACCCATCAATTCGACCTCGACCCACTTCTCCCTTACATTCGATGGACTTCTTCCTCAACTGCGTGGATGATACGACCAATCCAGACTGCAATTTAAGTGATGTCGTGAATTTATAGATATTATAATTCTGTAGTATAGAGATTGTTTTGGATTTTTAATCTAATTTGTTATTCAAAATTTTTATTAAATGCTCATTCTCATTATCGTCCTTACTTCATCGTAGGACTATTGATTGCTCACAATCTTCCAACTCGGAGTCGTGCCCTCTACAAAAGGTATTCAGGTTCTAAAGTAGTTATTAGGTAGTCTTCCCACTTGCTTGGTTTTTGTCTTATGTACATGCGAAGCATGTCTTCTACGATTTGGTTTGTTCGTTCGGTCTGTCCATCCGTTTGTGGATGATAACTCGTGCTGAAATTCAAGTTAGTATTTAGCCCTACAAACAATTCTTTCCAAAAAGAAGATGTCAATTTTACGTCCCTATCTGAAATCACCATTTTAGGAATACCATGCAGTCTAAAAATTTCTTTCATGAACATTTCAATGATGTTAATAGATTTAAAAATAGACTTTACAGGAATAAAGTGTGCAGACTTACTAAGTTTATCAATTACCACCATAATTGAATCATTTTGTTTTTGAGTTCTAGGAAAACCTATAATAAAGTCTAGTGATATCGTCTCCCATTTCCATTCCATCACAGGTAAGGGCTGCAACAGGTCGGCTGGGTGTTGGTGTTCAGCTTTTACCTGCTTACAATTTTGACACTTACCTAAGTACTATGTTGTTTCACCCTTCATATTAGGCCAATAAAATAACTTTCGTAGTGTTGTTATCGTTTTCTGGTATCCTGGATGACCAGAATATGGTTTCTTAAGAATTTCATCCAACACTATTAACTTTAACTCTGCCGAATCTGGTATGTATATTCTATTTTTAAATCGTAGTAACCCATTTTTGTCCATGCTCAGATCTGTTTTGTACGAATTTTTTGTAGTGTTCTCTAATTTTGCCACTGTTTTAGTGTAATATTCGTCATTATTACCTGCAGCCTTTACCCTCTGTTCAAGATCGCTTTATGCCATGCTAACGTTTATTTCAAACAACCCATGAACTATTTTGATCAAAGAATCAACTACTTTTTTTTACTTACCCTTGATATGTCTTACCTCAAAGTAAAATTTTCTCAAGAAGGCTAGCCATCTTGCTTGCCTTGCATTAAGGTCTGGCTGACTAAACAAAAATTTCACACCGCTGTTATCTTTCAATAATAGAAATCTTCTGCCCATTATGTAGTGCCACCACATTTTTAAGGAGTGTATTACAACTGCCAACTCTAAGTCATGAGTGATGTAATTTCGTTCGTGTTCCTTAAGTTTTCAGGATTCATAACAATGTTCCCTTCTTGAGTTAGAACGCCACCTAGTCCTTCTTTACTTGTGTCTACATAGACGGTGAAGTCTTTTTCTAGGTATACTACCTTTATAATGGGTGTGGTTGTTAACAATTCCTTTAATTTATTAAAACCGTATTGACACTTCTGTGACCAGTTAAACTTGGTCCCTTTATTTTGTAATGATGTGATAGGGTAAGAAATTTTGGAAAATCCCTCTATAAATCTGCGGTAATATCCGGTGATTCCCATGAATGATTGGATGTTCACTACATCCTTAGGTACCGACCATTCCATGATGTCTTTTATTTTCTCAGGATCAATTGTAATTCCTTCTACAAATATTACATGTCCTAGGTACTGTATTTTCTTCTGATAAAAATCAAACTTATAGAATTTAGCATACAGTGTGTGTTTCCTTAAAGTTTGCAGAACTGTTCTTAAGTGCTCTTCGTGTTCTTTTTCTGTTTTAGAATATATTAGAATATCGTCAATAAATACCAACACAAACTTGTCCAAGTACTGACTGAAAATATTGTCCATTAAACACATAAAAGTGGTTGGCGCCTTAGTGAGTCTAAAGGTATAACTATAAATTCATAATGTCCATATCTTGTTTGAAAAGTTGTTTTGCTTATGTCCTCATATTTTATTCTAACCTGGTGATAACCAGATCGTAAATACAATTTTGAAAACATCTTTGCCACACCCACTTGATCGAACAACTCATTTATCCTAGTTAAGTGCTACTTGGTCTTAATAGTCAATTTGTTTAGTTGTCTATAATCGATACATAATCTTAGAGTGTCATCTTTATTTTTCACAAAGAGGACTGGTGCTCCCCATGATGAAACACTCGGTCTGATATATTCTTTGTCCAATAATTCCTGTAGTTGGATTTTTTGTTCTGTCAATTCCGGCAAACTCATTTAGTAAGGTGCTTTAGAGATAGGGGTTGAACTAGGTAGTAGGTCGATAGAAAATTTTATCTCCCTTTTAGGGTTAATTCAGGTATTTCATCAACAAACATGTCTCTGAAATCATGCAGAACAATAAAATCCTCCAAGTTGGGTTTATTTTCTTTTTCTAATAGGTTTTCTTCTTGGATGGCGTAAATTTGACAACCCTTTCTCATGCATTTCTTGAATTGCATTGTTGAAATCTGTCTAACTGATACTGGTTTTTGTATACCTTGAATTTTCCTAGCGGTGTCATTTTCGTCTTTATACTTAAGTGTTTTTTCATAACAATCTGGCACTGATTTATGCCTTTCTAACAAATCCATTCTGATAATTACATCATAAGATCCTAGCAATAGAATGTCCATATTTGTCTTTATGTTTTGACCACCTAAACTGAACACATAAATAGAAATAAAGTCAACAACTTTCCTTTTTTTCCTTGTTGCTAGTTGTACCAGCCAAGATTTTGTGTGTCTTATTTTCTTATGTTTATTTGACTCTACTATAACAGGAGTGATATAAATTAATGTAGCTCCAGGATTGATTAAAACATAAATTTGAGTGTTATATATTTTACCTTCAAATTCTACCACAGAAGACTGGTGGTCAGCTTGCCAATCGTCCATGGCTAAATTGATCCAGTGTATGCTTCTACCTACATCCCCTACTATAGAGGCTTTCTGTAAATTGTGAACAATAGTTTGGTTTGTTGAAATCAAACGTGGGCAGTTCCTCCTTAGGTGAGGTTCTCCACATTCCCAACTTTTTAACGGTTCATGGGGGTTGTCCCCAAACTTTTTTGCTCCCAAATTTACCGATTTATAGCCTCCTTGTGTATTTGGTTTGTTGGAGTGAAACTATTTCCTTGGAAAGATTTTTTTCATGCTTCGATAAGGAGTTCGTTGGTATCGCTTCTTTTGTTGGTTCATTCGGTCTTGTTTCTTGTCTTTCCAAGCCTTGGGAAATTTTGTCCATTGTTTGTATTGGTTGTAACACATTTGATCTTTCCTGTATACTTCACTCAAGGATTTGGGATTATCAAATTCAATTATGTCCTTGTAAGACTGTGGTAAACAACTTAAGAACCGTTGTATTTTTAGTTTGTCTTCCCGAATATAAGGTATGAACCTTAGTAATTCTAGGAATTTGTTTATCAGATCTTCCATAGCCATTTGACCAAGTCTTAGCTCATACAATTATTTGGTTTTTCTTTCATAGTAAATTTCAGATAGGTGTTATTTCTTAAAGTATTTCTTAAAGTCTGACCATTCCATCTATTTCTCCTTTAGGCCCTTAGCCAATTTCAGATCTTGCCACCAAATGTTGGCTTTTCCTTTGAGATTATAGATGGCCATTCTAACCTTCATATTGTTGGAATAGTTGTAGATCTAAAAATACTTCTTGATTTTTAATAACCATGCTTCAGCTTCCTCCCCTATTCTGGATTCCCCATCAAAGGTAGTGTATTTGATTTTCTTAAATTCCCCTTCAAGGTGATCTACCTATTTTCTTTTTCTGTCTGTTTTTGTTTTATCTTCAGCTAAAGGTGTACCTTCAAATGAGTTGTCCCATTTTTCTTCTTCAGGACCAAAATTCTTGGAGGCCCTTTTACTGACCTCTTCCTCATGGTCATCATCCTTTGGGATTTTCTTTGTCACTATACTACGCAGCAGGACTTCATTTATTTCCTGTTGTTCATGTCGTGCATTCTTCAATTTCTCATTGTCTGATTTGACGACTTGCAACTCAACAATGAGATTCCTCATTGTTTCCAGAACTTTAGTAGGTGAGCTTCGATCACTATTATTTCTCAGTTCTTCAGGAGGTGTTTGTGCGGGATTCCCCTCAAGTCTGATTTCTGCGTCATCTTGGGCTACCATGATTAACACAAAACATAAAAGAGTTTTATGTTTGTAACAATAGTTGTTTTTGTTAGTTTTTCATAATGATAAAAAAAATATGCTAAGTCAATACTTTGGCCCTGTTCAAGTTCCAAGTGATGTAACCTTTGCTCTGATACCGTATGTAATGTTTCCCATATTTTGCGATAAAAAAATAAAAAAATAAAATTATAAGGTTGCTAAATCTTATCATTAAATTTAAGACAAAAGATAACTTCTAACAATCGTAAATTCTGACATATACTTCATAACTTCAATCATAACATCATTATGTAGAGGTTTCACTATCCTCTTGGCATCCTTAACGGGGTCTCACCACTTGTTGTCTAGGTGCACCTATCTGGTAGGACCTGTCTACCCTACCTTCCAAAGAGTGGGGTGAAGCTTATTACTAAAGGTTTATATTTTCTTTGGCCCTCACTCTCGAATAAAAGGTAATTTTATTTTCCCTTCGTAAATTATAGAACTCTTTTCCTATTGCAAAAATTCCATCATATAACACAACACCATGAACATACGTTAACATTGTGGTGTATATTTATAAAGTATTAACACTCGGAACAAAGTGGTTAACACAAGGGACATGGTTACTATTCGAATGGCCACATGTTAACTAATAGTATTCAAGAAGTTACTAGGCTATGGTTAAGTGTTAGAATCTAACCAGAATGTCCAAAGGAGCACACTCTAAACCTAACTGGTATGCACTCATTCTTCTCCTTAACTAAGAATTAAGTAAGGTTGCAGGAGCATACAATCAAGTTTTAAATCCCTACCGGTGATATTAAACAGAGACCCGGTGTCGTACCCTGGGATTAATGCTCGGCCTCCGTCCCCAATGTGCTCTCACCACCTCAAGTCGGTCACATGGCCACGACACAGATTCTTTACTCGTCCATTACTTGGCTCATTAGGGGGTTTTCCAGTTTTTTTTTTGTCAAATCCTATTCATGTGTATACACAGAACTTGGCCAAACGACCTTTGTTACTCTTTGGCTGAATGAAATGGTGTTATAGCAAGATTTGCCTCACCACTGCTATCTTGCACAGAGGGCCTTTTTCCATTTCCCTATGCAGACTTATCATCCTTTTTTTGACAAATCCAGACCTAAAAATTAAAAAAAATCCACATATATGCGCCCTATCAGCTATATAACAAGCATATATGTAGGTTGCTCCACTACAACTCGCATACATCGGATTTGTGCTAGAAAATACAAAAATGGAGTTAGGTTTCCATGTTACAACAAGAGATCTCTTATCCTTGGCCTTCCATATACTGGAAATTTTTCGACTCAGCCCTTCAGTTGCATTTTGAAGGCTATAAGAGAACAATTTCGAGCTATGGAAAAGAGGAGAAAGCATTCAACTTTGAGAGAAAAGTTACTCTGGAGAAATTAATTCATATTGAGTCTGCATCCCTTTGTCCCTCAAGTCTGAAGACAGTGTTTAGCTCCCAAGCTCTTTCCCTATTGTTGAGAGAACCTCATTGTCTCTGTATTTTGAGCTTGCCTTTGGTGGAGGATTGAAGTGGTGGAGACCTAGTTGGAAGGAACTTGGTTCCTTGGTTTCAAACTATGTCGATACAAAAGTCTATAATGTTGACACTTATTTTGATCAATTATTAATAGAAATACTCCTTTCCCATCCTATTGGGATCATAAAAATATATGATTATTATTCATGGGCATGTTTGTAATGTTTATTAATGGATTATGTTATTTGATGTCCTAATCCCTTTTATATTATCACTACATAGTTGCTTTGCTTGTTTGTTGAGAACTTATTGCAGGTTCAAAGTTTTGGGTCGAAGTGCTCAACGGTGGAACATCATCAAATGTTGGATCAAGGTAGGCCTCTTTCTTATCTTGCACATTAGTTTATATAGCATGCAATGGAATTGAATTGATTTCAGCAATCATACCTATCTGTTGTGGTTTACCCTTTGCCATAGAGAGTTTTTCCCTCGTAACATAAATGGCGACTCCACTGGGTCTGAGTTTTTAGCCTTTTTACCCTTGCCTGGCCTTGTTTTAAAGCCTGTATGCTTCTTTTTCCTTGACAGTCATGTACATATGTGTTCTTCATCTCTGCAAGCTGCGTATATATGCACTATTCTCCTGAACAGTCACGTATACCAATTTTCCTTGTTTGTTTCCTTGGTTTAGTGACTGTTGGGTGAGTTTTGATGTTTGTTGAGCCTTCTTAGGTCTCTGTAGTGCTTGTTGAGCTTCTCTGGGTTGAAAGGAAGCCTGTTGGGATTTGAATTTATGGGCATAGTCTTTCTCATTATTTTTCATTTTTTGGTTTCTCCTTGAACCCTGGGTTGTTTTGCTTGGCTTCTTGATTTTCTACTTGAGTTATTTCATTTATACATAGTAGAATTTATATATCAGGTTGCTTTTCAGTTCATGCATTCTCTCTTTAATATATTGAAAATATAAAAAAAAATAGGCATTTTTCATTGGTTAACATTTTTGTCTTTGAACCATTATCATTAGCTTAGTACATTTAGTGAAAGATTGCATTTTACTTCTAAATTGTAGAGTTGAAATTGTAAATTGCACTATTTTATTAGCCTATCATTCATTGAAAAGTTAAAGGTAGAATTTGCATTATATTCATATTTATCTTTTGTAGAGTCATAACATCATGAGTTTCACTTCCATGCCCTTTTGAGTAATCATGACCAATAAAATTTACGCTTTAAACTAAAATTGATTAGTCGCAATTTTATTTTTAGGGTGCACAAACTAGCCTAGGATTTAGTGCCTTGGAATAGGATTTTGTGAGTAAACTTCCCCAATGAAATCAAATCAACATATGTGTCTGAGACAGGGAGTTGAGAAGTCCATTGTATAATTGGTCGTATCAAGAGGCTCCACTCACACCAAAGTTAATCACGAGGTCATGCGAAGTTAGTTGAAGGGATAACCCCTGGATACTCGCCTAGCGTTAGAGATATTTATGTGGATTTATTCATATTTGGGGATCTTTCTAGTACCCATACCTTTGTGAGAGGTGGTGCTTTCAAGGTTTTGGGCTTTCCTACCCTTCCCATATGGTGATCTAGACTTACGACTGCTCGCCTGTGCATCGGTTACACATTAGTTTATTAGTTTCTTGACTTACGTATCTCATAGGTTACTTGCAGGGGTTATTCTCCTTGTACCCTGGGTCAGATAGAGGTCGGACAACACACAACCTTTATAGAGGATTACCTCTTTGGGGGATCTGAACGACTGGTTGTTAAGCCCACGAGGTCCTCTATAAATGATTTTGTTACCTCCAAACATTAGCAGGGAGTCTCAAGTCCCTCTTGGACAAGGCATACCTTCTTTAGTGAGGGAGGCCACTCAGCCACTTTAGCCTGTTTGCATGCATATTGGTCGTTTGGCTTTTTGGTATGCTCTTTGGCAACTAGTTGGCCTTAGGATATATTTGTATTTTTTAGAGTCACAAGTCGTCATGGAGTCAGGGCATCTTCCCCGTCGTTCCCATCGATTGCTATAGTTACCACCATATTTCGAGTTCTTGCCTTCTAAAAGGCGTAGAGTTTGTAGAAGTGGTACACACACATCCACCTTTCAGACTTGTGGTTCCACAAGGATGAGTATTGAGTCTATTCTTTAGAACACTACAAGTGCAACTGAAAGCCCCGTCAGTCATAGAAAGAATGAAGCGGTCTCAGGAGCAACGCACCGCCCAAGAGAATATCCATATGATTCAAATAAGAGTGATGGAAGTTACTCAACGACTTCAGCTAGTACAAGATAAGGCATGCTAGTTATTCACAGAGGTTGAAAGCCAAGGAGAAAAGCTAGAAAAGGTTGTCATTGCAATGGAACAATGCCTAGAAGGGCCCTGAACGACACAGTGATCCAGGAATTCACCAAGCAAGAGGTCGTAGAACAAAAACAGGTCGAAGAAGCTCGAGCCAAGCTCGAGGCCTTCGAAGAAGAACTGGTTAGATTAGAGTGACTCAGGATGAGTCACAGGTGAGTGTTGGGGGCCTGTTGGCCCTTGACCAAGTTTTGGGAGATTCTTGGTCATAGTGACCTATTTTGGGACTTCGACAGCCTAGCGAAGGAGGAATGCAAGACGAAGCGGAGATCACAGGATCTTGACCCACTTTTGGATCATTTTTAGGTTTTGGGAAATATGTAACAGGAACAGGATGTTGGCCCATGGGTTTACCCATGTTTAGGCCTATTTTCTATGTATAAATAGAAGGATAGGCAATGTAAGAAAAGGGGAATAGTGCATCTATGTGATGTGAATGTATGCTAAGTGCGAGTAGAGTCTGTAAGTGATTTGTGCATGACTATAAGAGACTTGCAGAGCTAAGTGCAGGTCCTTGTAGCAGATTGTTGAGGGCTTAGTGTTGTAACACAAGGAAGAAGGATATAGCAAGTAGCGCGGATCTTCTGTCCTATGTGGAGTAAGGGTTTTGATGGCTTTGTTATTGTAACTGATTGAATGAAGACATTAAAGAAGAAGAGTTGGTGGATGTAGCCCCAGGGTGGGGCTGAACCACGTAAACATTGTGTTTCCTTGCTTTGTGCTTGTCTTAATGTGTTTATGTCTTCTTTTGCTAAGTGGTTTAAGATGATTAGATAGATCTACTTATTCTTAGTGCTAATGATATGTGAGAATATTAGATCTGATGCATATGAATGTGCTTAGTGCTTGATCTGCTAGATCTTACCTATCTATTGATGCTAATTTCTTAAGTATGTTTTAACAGTGTGAATGATGTGAAGCCCTACTTTATCAGTTAAGTGCTTAATGATTATATATTGAGGAAATGATGGTGATAAAGGCTTGACTAAGTAGTACTATCATAGATCTATGTCCCAACTAAGGTTGCAGACACCTAAGTCTTGCAACCACCCCTGCCTCTACCTTGGGTGAGAATTCATCTGCTTTGTAGGTGTTTCCAGAAAGGGTCGGTATTTAGGGCTTTGTTGGTGCGTTGTTGTAGCGTTGAACCCTGGGTTTTCCCCTATGCCAAAAAATGGTTTCGTTCCCGAGACTTGAAACTATGATTGCTGGGAACTGAGAAAGAAGAAGCTCTGTGCAAATATTTGACCTGATATTGTGAAATCTCTATGCATAGATATGTGCCCTAGTGCATAGTATTCTACTTGATTTATAAAGCTCCGTGCTAAAGAGGGAAACTCAATCTAAAGAAAGGAGGTTGAATCTGAAGGAAAGAAGCCAGATCTGAAATCTTTGTGCTCTAAGAAAGATAAAAGTGAGAATTTCTGATTAAAATAGGTAAGATCTGCAAGCTCTGTGCTCTGATAAAGGTAATAATAGTTAAAAACTTTAGATCCAGAAGCTTTGTAAGACAAGTGGAAATTTTGTTTCTAGAATATGGATTTAGGTATGTTTAATAGAGTCTGTCCTAGTTTGAAAACTAGGGAATTAATAAAAAAAATAAGGTTTGATATGAGTAGATCTGATAAGAATAGTGACATATATGTTATAGCTATGCATAGAAAGAATGTTTGGACTAACAAATGGATGCAGGATCCTAGAAAAAATTTATTGCAGCTTAATTCCTATGATCCTAGTGCGAATTACAGAAGAGGATGGGGATCATTTAAAAGAAAGAGAGGATTAACCCTCTGTTATAGTTGCAGAAAACTGGGACATCTTTCTAAAGAATTCCCTGGGAGAAGACCTAGTTGTCTTTGTTGCAATATTATGGACCATGAAGTGTTGGATTTCCCCAGAATGATTGCTAAGATTGAAGGAATGAATCTGAATCAAGAAAACCCTAAGGAATATCCAGAGGCTATAGCAGAACCCCAAGAAGAATAAGAGAAAATATTGCGACAAATGAGAGAAACCTTGAATGACCACTGACATATTTGATTATCAGAGATCTTTAAAGACAAGGAATGCCTTGAAGAAAGAATAGGAGACTTCGACATTGACTTTGTTCTAAATGAAGAAACACAGGTGAATATCATGAAAGAGAGAACTTGGGAAGCTATAGGAAGGCCTATTATGATTCATTCATTAGGAGGACTAGGGTTATTCAGAGGAAAACTGGTAAACCTATGTGGAAGGCTCATTCAGATACCTATTGTTGGAGTCGCCTTCTTCTAAATAAGTGAGATGTTATATTTAAAACCCAAAAACCTAGTTTCAGGATTTTTCTTATTTCACAACGCTACCCACTATCCTTAGTATCCCAACACGTGAAGTGGTGATAATTGTTTTAAAGTTTACCCAGGTTAGTGTCAAGAGCAAGTTACTTTAAACCTTAGTTAAGCACTATCGTGATTTTGCGACTCGACGATCGCTCTCCCAAAAAGCAGTACCTTCGTAGCTCTGAGTCGTGAAGTCACGATATTCACTAATTAAGTGTGGGTTAATTAGGAACTTAAGTCAAATCACAAGTAATGAACTAAATCGCATCATCGTGATTTCGGGTTTTGGGGGCTCAAAGGCTAGGAGTGAAATCATCCGATATGATGAACGCCGAAAAAAGGGGATTAAAGACTAAAACACACTTAATTAAAGGAACCAAACTGGATTAATCAACACATTAAACAACCTTTAACATGCACCATCTACGAAGTAAGTTTTAAATGTTTTTGCATTTTTTCGTGTTACGGCTTGTCAAGCATTTATGGCGTTTATTTGAATTTGCGGTAAGGTGACAGATAGTACAATCTCCTTTTACTTCTAAATCTTTCTATTAAGCGATTTGACCATTCTATTGGCAAGGACACCCATGGGTTTTAAATGACCAAGATAGAGAGTTTTTCCTTCATTATTTTAGTTTTCATTTCTATTTGCGTGCAAAACCATTTCACTAGGATAACCGATGTTTTGTGCTTTTCAATTTTTTCGAAAGAAGGTCCAATTGCAGGTTTCTCTATCATGGATCCATGAAAAATGTCCAAGGCAGTTGTCCAGAGTTCAGGTCAAGGTTTACACGTGGTTTCTGATACCTCATCGCAAAGTATCAATGCTGTCAAGATCTGGTCATACGTTTCCAACATTCTGCAATCTGAGTCTGTAAGTTGTTAGGATGATTCTAGCGACAACAAGAATGACGACTTATCAACCAAATACAAAATCGTCACTCAAGCAGAGATGCACAAAATAGCGTCAAGGCCCCAGCTTCTTCCGTATTGTGATATGATCAGGTGGGTGTTGGACCATGTGGATATCCCAACCAGAACGATTATCAATGAATAGAAGGTAATGATTGGGACTTTCAGGCCAGAACATTTGCGGACAATGTATAAATTGTCACCCACACCGAACCTCACTCACAATGTTGAATTTCTAAAAGGTTTCAAGAAGGAGTGAGAGCAGTATGCAAGAAGTTTGTCCGATCTGATCAAAGATTGGCTCTCACACCCCATGAAATTCAGGGCCAACACTAACGGGATCTATTCAATCTCCTCCTTGGAGCCAGAATTCAAGTACATAGCAATGATGGCCTGCAGTTTGTATGGGAGGGAGGACACTACCCATTTTTTCCTCCCATGGGTACCACTCATTCATACAGTTGTCGATGGATTCTCCTTCGACTTAGCCAAACTGTTGTCTCATAGTCCGACCAGTCAAATTACCGAATATCGAGCGCAGAGGGAAAGTAAGAAAGCAACTTCGTTCTTTATGTTTGCTTACATCATGGATGCCATCTTCTTCATGACACCCTTCCCATTAATGAACTGGAGCTGGGCTCCATCTAGTACAGATCCTATTCATGTCTACCACTCGAAGCTTTGGGAGGATAATGCCAAAGAATTGATTTACAAAATCTTCAACTGGGTAATGGTGCCATTTCACGTCCCCATCTTCAGCCAGCCACCACCCAAGATTTCAAATAGTGTCACGACCAACCTGAGTAGTATGGTAGATTGGTATATAGAGGCAGAATTTTCATATATCAGGGTTTTCAGCACCTCTATCCCCCATATTCTCTATTGTTATTTTTGCGATATAAGCTATTGTGTTGCGAGATCACTAGGCAGACTGTGCTTAGTGGAATAAGAAAAGAGCTCAAAGGAGTATCAAAGAAGGTATGTCCTCCCTTCCCTATTCATATTGGCGCATACTCCTTGTTAGATTTTGGCCATGCCAAAGCTGAGGCTATGGTTTTAGAAGAAATAAAGCTAGTGGATATTTAGTTTAAGAAGCACGAACCTAGTAAGGTTGTGAGAAATCAACTGGCGAGTTGTGTCCTGAAGAGATATGAACATGAGGATTCCCCTCATGATGAAATATTTCAGGGTGTGAGGTCCTACTCAGAAGTCTTGAGTCAGATTCAAGCCCTGCCACCCGGAGATAAGGTCTATTTCTTTAAATTCCAGGAGCACTGACGGAGTTGTCTCCCTCAGATTTTACAAGGTGAAACCCCAAAGCTTCCGGTCACATAGCAGATGGGGGTCAAAGGTTCAAAGGACTCGAGTCCTAACAAGGAGAAGAACCAAGAGAAAACAGGGGAGGCTGGAACCTCAGAGCGAGGAGCCAAAATCCCCTACCAACAGGAAGGAAACCCTGAAAAGGGTACACCGGGTAAAAAGGCCCAAGGTCAAACAAAGATTCCCTCGAAGGGGTTGAGCGACTCATTACCGCTCATGTCAAACAAGCCAGCCATAGATGTGACCCTGAAACAACCATCCAAGAAAATCGGCAATCCGATCGCCATTATCACACACTTACAGTTCACAAAGGGGGATCACAATGCAAGGTGGACATTCAATGAAGAACTGACACCCATTTCCATAGAGGAGCTGCCTCCTAACGAAGTTTTCTTTGATAAAAAAAGGAAGGTCGTGGTGAGGCAAGGATTATATCAAAGGGAGGGCATAATGGCTAAAAAATTTAAAATCATGACAAATGGAAAGGCCACGAAAGAGGAAGAGTTCATAGACGAGACAGCAGGAACACTAGGGGCTTATCTTACAGCAAATCAGTACTCAGTTGGAACTCTGAAGGCCCAGTTGAAATGAAAGAACCTCTTGATCAGCAAGTTAGAAGCTAAAGTGGCTACTGCTAAAGCGAATGTAAGGGACGAGGTGAGAAAAATCATTGAGCAAGCTCGAATAGCCGATCTTCAAGAGATCTAGAAGCCCATATCCAACCTTGAGTAGGTGTGCCAGTCAACGCAAATTAGCCAAACACAGGTAAGCTAGCAGGGGCAACAAATTATAGAGTTACAATCGAAATTGGATGTGGTCAAGAATTAGGTTTTAGACATAAAAATGTTCAGATCCCAGGCCGCTAAAATCCGACATAAGGTATTAACAACTCAACAAAAATTGCTTGTAAAAGTAGGAACCATTCAAAACCATTTCCAAACGATAGATCAAGTGTTAGAAAATATTTCTTTGAGAGAAAGGGAAGTCGCGGTAGCTCGGGTCTCTTTCCAAGACATTTTTATAGATACGGCGAAGATAGAGATGGTCGACAGCTCCAATTTATCCATCGTAGAACAAACTAGAGAAAATATCTTGTTGAAGGTCTGGGAGCAGAATATATCAGAGAGCAGGGGGAAAGCTAATGAAGTGATGAATTCTTGTGAGGAAACATTCACCTTGATAAGTAAAGGTTTGGTAGACCTTGATAAGGAAGCCAGTGTTGGGATGCTGGGAAAAATCAATATAGCTAAACACCTATTGGACATCAAAGAAAACATGGAGAAGGAACAAGTGGAGATATCCCAGATAAGCCAGGTCGATATGGCCCAAGTGGACAAATGGCTAGTACAACCAAGTTTACAATTATGCTCCATCATCGCGAAAGACCGACAAGTAGGGAAAAGGTTGCCGCAATTGGAGAAAAGTTGTTACACCTTTGAGGCAAGAAACCAAACAGAGCCTTCCAGGTTAATAGCCCAATTGGTGGAAAGGTGTGTCATTTTCATCGAGCAGGTGAAGGGGCAGGTCTCTGGTGCTAAATAATGACAGTTGTCAACCCGTTCTATTTCTGGAGCCAAAAGAGAAAATAAAGAAGGTGCTCTACCCTTACGAGGGAAGACAAAGACAAGGAGATGAAACACTCCATTTTATTTATTTGTAATAGACAAGTTTCCAGAACGATGAAAATTCTAAAAGTTCAGAATTTTTATTTAAATAGGCATCGAGGAAGAGATGCAAAGGGGATTTTTTTTGGTGATAGATTGTAATAAAGAAAGTTCTTTTGATCTAGGATTAATACAAAGTGAATTGAAGACTCCATATTCCGTCAATATTGAGTTATGTGTTTTCCTCTGTTATTTCATGTTTCATGTCATTTTTTTCATATACATCTTTGATGAATGTTTTAGCTACAATTTAGTATAACTTCTATTGTGTTGATCAGTCTCTAGTTGTCTAGTTATATACAGTTTTTCCTCTGTATCGGCTATTAGCAGGTACAAGACCTATGAATTACTTGGATCTCTATATTATATGCTTTCATCAAAGTATTTATTTCCTTTCTTCTTCTGCCACAGCGTGGGATTCTTCTAAAATTGTTGCCCCACATTGTTGACAGCTCTATGTTTTCTTACTTGATCTCAAAATTTTAAGCCTTCAATTTCGTTAAACCCTTCATTTGGCTTCATTGAATTTTCCTCGTATAATATAAAATTGAAATAAGCATTTTAAAACATCAACCCTCTTTTAAAATCTTTGTTCTCCCCATGACCGTACCCGTCGTAAGGCAACCCAACATCGAACCCAGCCCATCAAGTCAAACTAGCATCGCTTTAAATCTTTTCAATACCATACTTAAGACTGCCATCACCCGGACAGAGCTCAAACGTTCATGGTCCACCATCGAACGGGATATCAGTATTCAAGAATATTTAGAAGTTAGGCAAAGACATCTTAGAGATCAGGTATAGCCTTATCCCCCGAAGTTGTCTCCCCCATTTTCTTTTACTCTTCTTAGATGCTTAGACTCTACACTTTATAGCCTTAAGTGTAGACTCAGGACCAACATCTTTCTAGCGTTGTTGTCGGGGACAGAGAATCGTAGTCACTTTCCCCTGAGAGAACGACATTTCCGAGTTTCATTTTTTGATAGTGACAGAAAAGCGAACACCTTTTTAAGGCTAAACCTTCACCATTCACTTGGAGACTCCACTCTTAAGCAAGATGGCATCCTTTCGAAAGAACACCAGACAAAACCTAGATGCCAAATAGACAGTTCCAGTTTCCGACCCTGAAAAAATACTAAGACCAAGACGTCTTTTTAAACAAAACGTGGTTGCATATCATCCCAATTCCAATCATTCTAAATATAAGACCCCTTTTGAACCTTCATCCTCATGAGAAATTCCTCTCAGGAAAATATCGGATAGTGTCGTCAAAAATGAGATCTCTCTGACTACCTCTTACGTTACGAGGGGCAACATGCCTGCCTCAAAGCTCATGCCTATCAATATTCCATCGACTCTCAATATAAACCCCTCTGTCACTCAGGGCCTGGAAGAATTTTTCATGTAAACGGATTTCACACCAGTGGGCTCTCCCATTTACATATCCTACAAGTCGCAGGAGCTGAGTCCACGTATACCTTCTTCTCTTTTTTCATATTTCGCCTCCCCTGGTAAAACGTTTCTCAATTTCTCCCCTTTCCACCCTGAGGAAGCCAAATATATGCTTTACATCTTCACCAACCCTCTTTATAACGAACCAATTTCCTCTCCTAGGTTATCCATGGCTGCCACCGGAGGAGGAGCAGGGGGAATAGGATGCCAAGGCCAGCAACCACCTCCCATGGTTTTCACCAAAGTAGCTGCTAGATACGCCTCCTTGGTCCTTCCCGTACCTCTCCATGATTTACCTGAAAAATATATGAAAAACTTACCCAAGTTCACAGGAGAAGGGGATCTAACTGCAACCGAGCATATCAATTTTTTTGATCAATTCGTTGATATTCTAGTTATTGAGCATGAGGACATGTATTCCCGAATGTTTGTCCAAACCTTCGAAGGACAGGTAAGAACTTGGTTTCGGAGCCTTCCCCCAGGTTCAATCATATCCTACGATGCGCTAGAATACCTCTTTCTCAAACAATGGGGTGAAAGAAAGGATCATTTATACTATTTGACCAAGTTCAGGTCTTTAAAGAAAAAGGGATCTAAAACTATTATGGAATTTATCCAAAGGTTTAACAAGTTGTATAATAAGATCCCTGTTGAAGTTAAACCGTCTCAACCTGCCACCAAAGTAACTTTCACAAGAGATTTTGAACCCAATTTCGCTCTACTATTAAGAGAAAGGAGAGGGGCCTACCTAACCCCAAATGCAGGATGACGTTGTGGAAATTGAGTCAAACGTGATGGCTTCGGTAAATTGAAAATGAAAATTGAGACAGGAAACAAGGAAACTAGACATTTGAGAGAACAAGCAGGTCCCTATGGATCTGGAAGATCCTCACATGAAAAAATGGATGACATGGCTAGGATAATAAAATAACTATCAAAAAAAATCTCGAGAATGGAGCTAGATCAATCCAAATCTGATCAATTTGTTAAGAGAGAATTCAGGAGAAATCCCAATCCTCAGTTCCAACCAAGACAAATTAAAAATGAAGACCAAAAGATTCAAGCACCTCTGAAAAAAGAAAGTTTTATAGGGGGAAATGATATGAAAGAGTTTGAAGACTTGGAATAAGACGTAAACAACTTAGGCGATGACTGTGTACAACCTCACTTGACCAAAGAAGATCATGAGAAGTCCTTGAACATGGAACAATCATCGGTCGAAGACAAAAATGGCACTAATGATTTTGCTTATCAAGGAATGGTTGACACCATAATGGATGAACTCTATCACAAGTACAATCTAAGGCCTAGAAACAAACCTGTGTCGACTACGCAACCCAAGAAAATATTTTACTAGGGGAGAAATATACGAGCCCATCTAGAAAGAGACCGAGATGTGAAATAACATAGGGGTAGATTCGCAGAATACCAAGGTAAAAGGGGCCGAATCCCAAGAGAGAAAATAAGGCAGCGGAAACACGGACACCCGAAACCAGAAACACTGAAATTAAAACAGTGCTACTAAACAAAATGGATAGGAAGGAGTCTGAGGTTTTGTCCAAGGAAACGGATAAAACCGTGGGAGTTTTCTTCCTAGAAAGCGAGATAAAAAAGATCAAGATACCCATACCTTTGGTCAAGTTGGCGAAAAATCCTGTGTACCAAAAACAAGTAACCAAGATGATAAATTTTTCAGATCTGGAGAGTCAGTCCGACATAATAAATATGGAAGATGACAAACCTAATATCACTTTTGGTCCACATTTTGAAGGTGCCAGAGATACCATCACCCACTTCTATATTATCCTGAAAGTGCACGATCGATTGTTGCATAATTGCATGTTGGACTCTGGGGCCTCTCATAAAGTAATGCCCAAATCTATTATGGAAATACTAGGCCTCGAAATCCCCAGACCCTATGGAGATTGTTACTCATTCGATTCAAGGAGAGTTAAGTGTATGGATATGATCAAAGATTTAGTAGTCACCCTCACCCAGATTCTGGTAAAAAATGTCCTAATGTATGTAGTTGTCACCGATATACCCCCGAAGTATGGTCTACTATTGTCTAGATCTTGGGGATCCAAGCTTAGGGGATCCCTCCAGTTGGATATGACCTATGCCACAATCCCTATTTTTGGTGGACAATTCACATGGTTATACATGGAAACATGGTTGGCATATACGGTAAGTGATCCACAGAATCCTAACAATTACCCTGTTTACATCACCGATCAAGACCTGGGAAATTGTATTCTATCCTTTGACAATACTAAAGAAAATTGTGCAGAAGAAAGTGACATCGATGAAATCGTAACCAAAAAGACAACTAAAAATATGCATAGCACTGGAACTTGGAAAATGTTCTTTGATGGAGCTTCGTCATGTGAAGGAGAAAGTGTGGGAGTGTTTTTTGTAGCACCTAAAAATGAATTCGTCGTTCCCTTCTCTTACAGGTTACAGTGGGACGAAGACAACACAAACAAATTTTTCGAATATGAAGCTCTAGTCTTGGGTCTGGAAGCTGCCAAGAAGCTAAACATAAAGAATTTAGAGGTCTATGGAGATGTTGAACTGATTGTGAAACAGGTAAATCAACAGTACCAGGCCAAGCACCCGAGACTGAGGTCCTACAGAAATTGCGCCTAGGATCTAATGGAAAATTTCTTCTCATCGGTAAAGGTCCATTTCATCCCACGAGCTGAAAACCAACAGGCCAATTCACTGACCAAAGCAGCTTCAACTTTCGCACCCCCTACCACTTTCAAATTAAAATACCACATAGAGGTAAGACACAGACCATCCATACCAAAAAACATACAACACTGGCAGGTTTTCGAAGATGATGAATAGATCAGAAAGTTCCTAGAAATGGTGGATGATTTCTCTGAAACCCACATTCACCAAGAAAACCAAAGAAATCATACTTGGATTATGCAGGAAGGGGAGGAACCCCAAGAGTTCTGAGAAAAAATTGCAAATCATCACCTGCTAGTGTTAAAAATTAATCAGATCCCTAGGGGACTGATACCCCTGGAAAGGCTATTTGATCAAAATGATGTGCCTCTTAAGTCCACCTTGCAGCCCCAACTGAAGGAGGTCGAAGACTGTGATGTGGGCACCACCAAAAAGCTTAGGATAGTGAATTTATCAAAGTATCTTCCTCTTGAGATAAAAAGCAAGTATAAGGACTTACTCGGACAGTATAAATATGTCTTTGCATGGTCTTATGATGAGCTCAGAACCTACGACACCTCTATGATCGAGCACAAAATACCTTTGAAACCTGGTATTAAACCATTCCAACAGAAGCTCGGACAAATCAACCCCATTTTACTACCTGTGGTCGAAAGAGAAGTGAAAAAATTGTTAGATGCAAAAATAATTGTACCTCTCAGGTACTTTGACTGGGTGGCAAGCTTAGTCCCGGTTAGGAAGAAAAATGGGGAGATCAAACTGTGTGTAGACTTTAGAAATCTAAACAAGTCCTCTCTCAAAGATAACTATCCTCTACCCAAAATGGATCACATTTTGGAAAAAGTAGTCAGGGAAAATAGGATGTCGATGATCGATGGGTTTTTCGGTTATAATCAAATTGTCGTCAATGAGCATGATAAATAAAAAGTAGCTTTCGCCACCCCTTGGGGCGCATTTATGTATGACAAAATGCCTTTTCGTCTGATGAACGCAGGTGCCACCTTCTAGCGCACTATGGACATCACCTTCATCAATGAAAAAGATAAATTCATGGTTATCTACCTCGACGACCTGACTGTCTTCTCCAAATCCGATGAAGACCATCTGCTACACCTGAAGAAAACGTTTCAAAAATGCCAAAAATTTGGTTTGTCTTTAAACCCCAAGAAGTCTCACTTCGCGATGCAGAAATGTAAACTCTTGGGCCACATTGTGTCTCGGGACGGAATTAAAATCGACCCTAAACGGGTGGAAGCTATAGACACCATAAATATTCCTAGGAATATAAAAGAAATTCAGTCATTTTTAGGAAAAATAATTTTTTTGAGAAGATTTATCCCAAACTTTGCTGAAATTGTGAAATTGATCACAGATATGCTCAAGAAGAACAGCGAAGTTAAATGGATGGCAGAGGCTAAAGCGGAATTTTCACGTATCAAGAAATTTATCGGTGAAGCACCCGTATTAGCAAGCCCTGATTACCTAAAGGATTTCCTGATTTTCTCGTTCGCCTCTGAACACATAGTGGCGACAGTAATCCTCTAGAAGAATGAAGAGGGTTTCGAGCAACCAATAGCCTTTTTTAGTAAAATTCTTAGAGATGTTGAACTGAGATATGATATAATAGAGAAACAAGTGTATGCTATGGTTAAGGCTTTGAAGTCTTTTAGAACTTACGTGCTACACTCCAAGGTAATCACATAAGTTCCCACTAGTTCTGTGAAGGATATATTGGTCCAGCCGGACAGTTATGGAAAGAGGGGTCGGTGGCTCTCTAAAATTCAAGATTTCGACCTAGGAGGTAAAATCGACAAAACTAGTAAAGGGACAAGGTCTGGCTAATCTCTTGGCAGAATCAAATTTCAGAGCACTCGGAATAAATAACCTCCAAGGATATGAGGAACAGGGGGATGTAAATGAGCCCGATGACCAAATAGCTATCTCCATAATCGAAGAGAAGTTCATCTTATCAGATTGGTATAAATATATAGTGTCCTACCTACTGACCCTGAAATGCCCTAGTGATCTGTCTCCAGCAAAGGCCAGGACACTGAAGCTGCATGCGGTGAAGTACTGTATATCTGAAAGTCAACTGTATTGGAAGGACCCCTTAGGTTTCCTACTAGTTTTTTGGTAGAATCAGAAATATAGGGGGTCATAAACGAATTCCATGAAGGAGTGTGTGGAGGGAATAATGCCTAGAGGAAAACAACTTATAAAATCCTGAGGGCAGGATATTATTGGCCTAAAAGTTTCTCAGATGTCAACATCAAAGTTAGAGCCTATAACCCTTACCAGCTGTTTGTAGGAAAACAGAAGCTCCCAGCACTACCTCTGGTTCTTGTCAAAATCGAAGCCCCTTTTCAAAAATGGGGGTTAGATTTTATAGGATAAATCAACCCACATTCTAGTGCTCAACACAAATGGATCCTCACCACCACAGATTATTTCACCAAATGGGTGGAGGTTATTCCCACTAGGAAGGTGACCGATTCAGTGGTGATAGATTTCCTGGAAGAGAGCATACTGTCTAGATTTGGCTGTCCTCGAAAGATAGTGATGGATAATGCCCAGGCATTCAAGTCTATGGCAATGGTCAACGTTTTCCAAAAATATAACATCGTATTGGGCAACTCCAAAACATATTACCCTCAAGGTAATGGGTTAGCCGAATCATCAAATAAAAGTTTGATTACCATAATTAAGAAGGTATTGAGCAAAAACAAAAGATCTTGGCATGTACACTTAAAATACGCCTTATGGGAAAATCGGATAGGTACGAAGAAATCCATTGGTACTTCTCCTTTTCAAATAGTGTACGAGACTAATGTGGTTTTACCTATAAATTTTGTGGTTGCTGTAATGAAGCTCTGGCAAGATGAGAGAGAAGAGCCAAACCACGTCACAAGAAGAATAAATCAATTGATCGAGGTCCAACAATGCAAGACCGAGGTGAACGCAAGGATGCAGAAATACCAGGACAACATGAAAGAATTGTTCAATCGTAAAGCCAAAACAAGGATTTCCTCCCCGACAATTTGGTTTTGAAATGGGATGTTATTTGGCAAAACATGGTAAATTTGATCATATTTGATATGGACCGTTCAAAGTCTCTTCTTCTGAAGGGAAAAATTCTTTTTTATTAGAGAATTTGGATGGTGAAACTCTCAGTGCCCCTGTCAATGGGTGTTATTTAAAGATCTATATGCAATAAATGAGTTCCAAATCTCCATTGTATATACCAGTTTGTGTTTCCCTCTTTCTTTTTTATAAACTTTTTGGTAAATTCACTTTCACCTTGAATAAAATAGGTTGTTGATTTCCTAGAAATAGAGACATAATTTTTGACACCCAAAATCCCATAAATCCTGAAGACCTAATACTCTTCGTTTTGTTTCATACAGGCCTCCGAATTACATCCCAAACTACAAAAAGAGAAAGGGACGGTCAGGTATCCAGAAATTGACCCACCTGAAATAGGTGACAAAGAATATTTATTTTTCAAGAACAAAATGAAGTGGTAAGGCAAAGAGATGGATTTCCAAAGTATCTGGGTTTTCAAATGAATATCAATTAAATGCAATAGTGGTCTCACAAGTATGATGTGTTCACTTGAATCGGGATTGCATGATAACATCCGGTTTTTGAGGTCCATAGCCTTCTCTCTTTCCCTTTTTCACCCTTGGTCCTTTCTCCTTAAGCTCTGACACCTGCCCATACCATCCATGGAGGAAAAGAGATTCTGATTCCATTAGGGAAACTAGCGAACATCTCCAGAAGTGGGTTGGTCTTCATAGCTTCTTGGCCCCCTGCTGAACAAGGCCATGCATAGGTGGACCCTAACTCTCTTAAGTCTTTTAGTTTTTTTCAAATGGTTAAGTCTTGCTCAAAAGAAGACCCCTAGAAATGAATTCCCTCCTTTTTTTCTGCGGACTAGGGTGTTTTGAAGGTTAAGAGAAAGTTTGCCCGGAGCACTCAAAGCTAGTTGATAGGCCTCTGTTGTGAATTTTACACAGATATCACCCCTGGTATTATTTATACAAATTGATTTCCCCCACTTCATTTTACAAAAATAAAATATAAGACAGATGGTGAAAGGAAATTCATAATTGATTGCCCCCATCTAGTCCAAAGAGATGATGAAAGGAAATTCATAAAATGATTGCCCTCATCTCATCATTTAAATGCATAATTAACCTTTGAAGTGGTGAAAGGAAATTCAATAAAGGGGACTAGATAACTTCACCGGGGTATTGAACAGGCTCGTTGGTAGTGAAGCAATGTCTAAGATATCTGTAAGGCTATCACACGTAAATCATACAATGCTCTAGTAATTATCTTTCTCGAAACTGGATCTACATCTCAGGTTCATCGCAGGTCTCCCTGATTTAAAGCATGGGTTTTACTTTGTTTTATACAAACCCAAACCCACAGGACCCGTTGAAATTCCTAAGATTTGTTTGGGTCGTTTTGAGCAGACCCGATTTAGTGTCGAGGCAGGAAATGTTACTGTGGACTGCAATTGAGCTTAGAAAGCGTTTCAGGTTTGAAAGCTTTCTAGACTTAAGTTTGAAGCCTCAAGGTTCTCTCTGTATCCTCTTTCCCAACTAGTTTCTCAGAAGCAAACTGATGACTCCATTCACCCATACAGGCACTCGGTCTACTGTTCTTCTCACCCCACGAGGAGGCAATATCCCTAGTTAGAGCCTATGTTGGAGCCTCCTTCTTCTAAATAAGTGATATGTTATATTTAAAACCCAAAAAAATAGTTTCAGGATTTCTCTTATTTCGTGACGCTACCCACTGTCCTTAGTATCCCGACACGTGAAGTGGTGATAACAGTTTTAAAGTTTACCCAGGTTAGTGTCAGGATTAAGTTACTTTAAACCTTAGTTAAGCACTATCGTGATTTCGTGACTCGACAATCGCTCTCCCAAAAAGTAGTACCTTCGTAGATCTGAGTCCCGAAGTCGCGATATTCATTAATTAAGCATGGGTTAATTAGGAGCTTAAGTTATATCACGAGTAATCAACTAAATAGAATCAACGCAATTTCGAGTTTTGGGGGCTCAAAGGCTAGGAGTGAAATCTTTCGATACGGAGAACACCGAAAAAAGGGGATTAAAGACTAAAACACACTTAATTAAAGGAACTAAACTGGATTAATCAACGCATTAAACAACCTTTAACATGCACTGTCTACGGAGTAAGTTTTAAATGTTTTTGCATTTTTTCTTGTTACAAATCGTCAAGCATTTCTGGCATTTATTTGAATTTGCGGTAAGGTGACAAATAGTACGATCTCATTTTACTTATAAATCTTTCTATTAAGCGATTCGATCGTTCTATTGGCAAGGACACTCATGGGTTTTAAATGACCAAGATAGAGAGTTTTTCCTTCATTATTTTAGCTTTCATTTCTATTTGCGTGCAAAACCATTTCACCAAGATAACCATTGTTTTGTGCTTTTCAATTTTTTCGACAAGAGGTCCAGTTGCAGGTTTCTCTAGCATGGCTCCATCAAAAACATCCAAGGAAGCTGTCCAGAGTTTAGGTCAGGGTTTAGACATGGTTTATGATACCTCGCCATAGAGTATTAATGCTGTCAAGACCTGGTCATACGTTTCCAACATTCTACAATACGAGTCTGTAAGTTGTTCGGACGATTCTAGCGACACCGAGAATGACGACTTATCAACCAAATACAAAATCGCCACTCAAGTACAAATGCACAAAATAGCATCAAGGCCACAACTTCTTCCCTATTGAGATATGATCAGGTGGTCATTGGACCATGTGGATATCCCAACTAGAACGATTATCAGCGAATAGAAGGTAACGATTGGGACTTTCAGGCCAGAACTTTTGCGGGCAATGTATAAATTGTCACCCACACTGAACCTCACTCACAATGTTGAATTTCTAGAAGGTTTCAAAAATAAGGAGTGCGAGAAGTATGCAAGAAGTTTTTCTGATCTGATCAAAGATTGGGTCTCACACCCCACGAAATTCAAGGCTGACACTAACGGGATCTATTCAATCTCCTCCTTGGAGCCACAATTCAAGTACATAGCAATGATGGCCTGCAGGTTGTATGGGAAGGAGGACACTACCCATTGTTTCCTCCCATGGGTACCGCTCATTCATACAGTTGTCCAGGGCTTCTCCTTCGACTGGGCCAAACTATTGTCTGACAGTCTGACCAGTCGAATTACCGAATATCGAGCGCAGAGGGCAAGTAAGAAAGCAGCTTCGTTCTTTATGTCTTCTTACATCATGGATTCCATCTACTTCATTACACCCTTCGCATTAATGAACTAGAGCTAGGCTCCATCTAGTACAGAGCCTATTCATGTCTACCACTCGAAGCTTTGGGAAGATAATGCCAAAGAATTTATTTACGAAATCTTCAACTGGGTAATGGTGCCATTGCACGTCGCCATCTTCGGCTAGCCGCTGCCCGGGATTTTGGATAGCATAACGACCAACCTGAGTACTATGGAATATTGGTACATAGAGGAAGAATTTTCATATATCATGGTTTTCGGCACCTCTGTCCCCCCATATTCTCTACCACTATTTTTTCCAGATAAGCTATTGTGTCGCAAGATCGCCAGGCAGACTGTGCTCGACAGAATAAGAAAAGAGCTCAAAGGATTATCAAAGAAGGTATGGCCGCCCTTCCCTATTCATATTGGCGCATATTCCTTGTTAGATTTTGGCCATGCCAAAGCCGAGGCTATGGTTTTAGAAGAAATGAAGCTGGTGCATATTGAGTTCAAGAAGCACGACCCTAGTAAGGTTGTGAGAAATCACCTGGTGATTTGTGGCCTGAAGCAATACGAACATGAGGATTCCCCTCATGATGAAATATTTCATGGTGCGAGGTCCTACTCGGAAGTCCTGAGTCAAATTCAAGCCCTGCCACCTGGAGATAAGGTCGATTTCTTTAAATTCCAGGAGCACCGACGGAGTTGTCTCCCTCAAATTTTACAAGGAGAAACCCCAAAGCTTCCAGTCACACAGTAGACGGGGGTCAAAGGTTCAAAGGACTCGAGTCCTAACAAAGAGAAGAACCAAGAGAAAATAGGGGAGGCCGAAACCTCAGAGCGAGGAGCCAAAATCCCCTACCAACAGGAAGGAAACCCTGAAAAGGGTATGCTGGGTAAGCAGGCCCAATGTCAAACAGAGATGCCCTCGAAGGGGTTGGGTGACTCATTACTTCTCATGTCAAACAAGCCAGCCACAGATGCTACCCCGAAACAACAATCCAAGGAAATTGGCAGTCTGATCGCCATTATCACACCCTTACAGTTCACAAAGGGGGATCCCGATGTGGGGTGGATATTCAATGAAAAACACATGCCCATTTCCGTAGAGGAGTTGCCTCCTAACAAATTTTTCTTTGATAAAAAAAGGAAGTTCATGCTGAGGCAAGGATTATATCAAAGGGAGGGCATAATGGCTAAAAAATTTAAAATCATGACAGTTGGAAAGGCCACAAAAGAAGAAGAGTTTGTAGACGAGATAGCAGGAACACTAGGGGATTATGCTACAACAAATCAGTACTCAATTGGAACTTTGAAGGCCCAGTTGAAACGAAAGAACCTCTTGATCAACAAGTTAGAAGCTAAAGTGGCTACTACTGAAGCGAATGTCAAGGACGAGGTGAGAAAAATCCTTGAGCAAGCCCGAATAGCCTATCTCTAGAAGATAGAGAAGCTCAGATCCGACCTCGAGCAGGTGCGTCGGTCGACGCAAATTAGCCGAACACAGGTAAGCCAGCAGGGGAAACAAATTATAGAGTTACAATCGAAATTGGATGTGGCCAAGAATCAGGTTTTAGACATAAAAAATTTCAAATCCCAGGCCGTCAAAATCTGACATAAGGTATTAATGGCTCAACAAAACCTGCATGTAAATAGGAACCATTCAAAACCATTTCTAGACGATATATCAAGTGTTAGAAAATATTTTTTTGAGATAAAGGGAAGCTGGGGCAGCTCAAGTCGCTTTCCAAGATGTTGTTATAGCTACGGCGAAGATAGCGATGGTCGACAGCTCCAAATTATCCATCGCAGAACAAACTAGAGGAAATATCTTGTTGAAGGTCTGGGAGAAGAATATATCAAAGAGCAGGGGGAAAGCTAATGAAGTGATGAATTCTTGTGAGGAAACATTCACCTTGATAAGTAAAGGTTTGGTAGACCTTGACAAGGAAGGCAGTGTTGGGATGCTATGCAAAATCAATATAGCTAAGCACTTGTTGGACATCAAAGAAAACATATAGAAGGAACAAGTGGAGATATCCCAGATAAGCTAGGTCAATATGGCCCAAGTGGACAAATGGCTAGTACAACCAAATTTACAATTATGCTCCATCATCGTGGAAGACCGACAAGTAGGGAAAAGGTTGCCACAATTGGTGAAATGTTGTTACACCTTTGAGACAAGCAACCAAACAGAGCCTTCCAAGTTAATAGCCCAGTTGGTGGAAAGGTGTGTCATTTGCATCGAGCAGGCGAAGGGGCAGGTTTCTGGTGCTAAATAATGACAGTTGTCAACCCATTCTATTTCTGGAGCCAGAAGAGCAGAGAAAAAAGGTGCTCTGCCCTTACGAGGGAATATGAAGACAAGGAGATGAAATGCTCCATTTTCTTTATTTGTAACAGACAAGTTTCCAGAACAATGAAAGTTCTAAATGTTCAGAATTTTTGTTTAAATAGGCATCGAGGAAGAGATGCAAAGGGGCTTTCTTTTTGTGATAGATTGTAATAGAGAAAGTTCTTTTGAGCCAGGATTAATACAAAGTGAATTGAAGACTCCATATTTTGTCAAGATTGAGTTATTTTTTTTCCTCTGTTATTTCATGTTTCATGTCATTTTTTACATATACATCTTTGATGAATGTTTTAGCTGCAATTTAGTATAACTTCTACTGTGGTGATCAGTCTCTAGTTGTCTAGTTATTTACATTTTTTTCTCTGTATCAGCTATTAGAAGGTACAAGACCTATGAATTAATTGGATCTCTATATTATATTCTTTCATCAAAGTATTCCTTTCCTTTCTTCTTCTGCCACAGTGTGGGATTCTTCTGAAATTTCCGCCCCACATTGTCGACAGCTCTATGTTTTCTTACTTGGTCTCAAGATTTTAACTCAGTTTGGCTTCATTTGGCTTCATTGAATTTTCCTCATATAATCTAAAATTGAAATAATCATTTTAAAACATCAACCCTCTTTTAAAAGCTTTGTTCTCCCCATGAATGTACCTGTCGTAAGGAAACCCAACTTCGAACCCAACCCATCGGGTCAAACCAGCATCGCTTTAAATCTTTTTGATACAATACTTAAGACCGCCATCACCCGGACAGAGCTCGAACGTTCATGGTCCACCATCAAACAAGATATCAGTATTCAAGAATATTTGGAAGCTAGGCAAAGACAGCTCAGAGATCGGCTGTAGCCTCACCCCCTGAAGTTGTCTCCCCCCTTTTCTTTTACTCTTCTCATATGCTTAGACTCTACACTTTATAGCCTTAAGTGTAGACACAGGACCAACACCTATGACTGTCAATGGAACTTCGAGAGAGGAAGATTTTGAGATTATTCAATTTATTGAGGGTAGCGCCCCATTTACCATGTTGATAGGAAAACCTTGGATTGACAAAGCTCAAGCCAGACGAAAGGAAGAAGAATAAGTTTTGGAGTAGAAGAAACAAGAATTACAAGATTTCATGACCATAAAGATTGCAGACTTGATTGAAGAACAGAAGAACAGATCGAAGCTATTTGACACTAGAGACCCTGATGTCGAAGATGCAAGAACACTAGGAGACCCACAGAAGATTGAAGTACTTACTCTAGATAAAGAAGAGGTATTACCCCTTAATCCTAGGAAAGAATCTCAACAATGAGCAGTGACTATGTTAAAAGAAGATAAGAATCAGAATGGAAAAAGACATACTGAGCCGAAGCTCACTGGAAAGAAGACTAGAAAGCTAAGTAAGAAGAGGGATAAGATCGAAAAGTTACAGAAGATTCCAGAGGGAACTTCGCAGAAAGAAAATTTGTAGAATTCGAACTTTGTTGGGTTATTAGAACAATGACACATGGTACTTCGCCATGGCGAAGCAATATAGCCGTTGGGGGAGATATATACGTTAGACTCCCACTCCGAATGGGTTGAAAATCATTTATAACTCGACACCATACCATTGGACCACACCATAATGGACAAAACAAGAGTTAATGAGGCTTCATACCCATTACAAGCGAACCGTTGCCGAGTTACCTACTTATCCCATAGCGCCATAAACGGATAACACTTTTTCTAACTGAGAATTTGAAGCCCGCGAACTAAGACAATTGTATACAGTGATCATTGTGCTATTTTTGTTTGTTCTAGTGTCGTATCTAAGTTCATCGTGACCCCAATAATTTTAATCCTAAGTGTGTAAGTCCGACAAGATCACCGTAGTTGAAGAATCAGTAATAGAAGTTCTCCTAGACTTAATCACTGAAAGAGCCATGTCAGAGAGAGGAGTGTCTATAGGTGTACAAGCATCTTCGACAAGAGGACTGTCGGCCTCTCCGTCCGCTGCTCACGTTGGTCCATCCTGGCTAGTAGATGAAAAGAGAACTAAGCATAGGGATGATCTCACAAATCCTAAGTTAATCCTGAGTATACTACCCACCTATCTACCACTTCTAAGTGGCACAATCAATCGAGACAATGTGCCCAACAATTTTGAGTATTCCTTGGCCACTGCGTACCTCCGGAAGGGGATACGTGCAGTTCACGCCAACCAAGATAAAATTGCATCGTTGAAGTTTAGTGACTTCAACCTCAGTGACAGGAAGGTCTATAGCATTCTTTCCCCACATAAGTATTTGACTAGAACAAAAGGAAAGAATTCAAGGATAATTCCTCAATCATGGACCCATAACCTCGTGCAGTCCACACTGCTCAATGTCATGAAGATTCCGCACTCCGGAAGGCACCAAGAAGTGAATGCATGCATCAAGATATTGTTGTCCTGTTACCATGGAGGATACTTATGGTTAAACTGTCGTATCATAGTGGATCTAATGTTGATCAATCAGATCATAGGGCTAAGTATGCAAGGCCCTGACCCACAATATTTTTACTCGGGAAAAGCCATGGAATGCGTTGTTGCGCAGAAGATTAAATACACCTACAGACATGTCGAGAAGGGAACACGAGGCTACAAGGTAGCTTCTTTCCATAGTAGAATAGTGTGCCTCGCCTGCCAATTGATTGTAGGAAATTTGGTGTGAAAGAATCGACCCACCCAAGTCACTAGTTTCTTAGTCGACCTCACATGGAAGTGCACAGAAGGACTTCAGATGAATTGGGTGCAATACCAGGTAAACTAGTTGGAACTGGATTGTAGGGAAGCCCAAGATCAGAGATATGAATTCCACTTCAGTTGGCTATTTATCATGATCACTTTCATTGCATGGGAAATTATGGAAGGTGCAACCTTCCCGGACAATGAGTCGTTTGAACCTCTAGCCACGAAGTTCATTACATTGTGGTACTCGAATGACATGATTAAACAGTGGCATTCAAATTTCATGTTCCATATGTATTACAACCAGTTGAAGGTATCCATCCATTCCCAACCTTGTATGACCCCGAATACCCTCCACAGGTTTCAACCCTTAATGAAATTCAACGCGGACCACCATTTTATTTACATCACAGAGGATGAATTGGAAGAAATTACCAAGGAATGTTAGCTGAACCTCCTGATTCCAGTAGACCCTACGAAGATGTCCGATGTTGACATCCCAGAAACAGCGTAGGATACACCCAGACCTAGCAAGATAAAAAAGACCGAAGAGGTCCATGATTTAGACAATGCATCCATGAAGACCGCTTCCATCTCAGTAGATCAAGGAGGAGATGGCAGAGAGATAGATGGCACAAAATTTGAAGAGAGGAGAGATGAGGTTACACCTCCTAGAGACGAGGAGTACCGCTCAAAGAAAAGGAAGGTTTCCCCACCGAAAACCTCATCCCGAAAGAAAGTGAAAGCAGCCAGGACCAAATTTGAGACCACCCTCACCTCAAATGACTTCGACTTCATCGTCGCAACACTGAATGGTGATTCACTGGAGATAGAAGAGAAGTAAGAAGCTAAGAAAGAGGAGGTGTTTAATCGGATTGAGGACGAGCTCCAAGGGGTGCAACCAAAATTACAGTCCAGTCGCGCAGTTTCTACTGCGCCTCTGTCAGCAAGAACAACAGAACTAGGTAATGAGCCAACTCAACTACACCACATCATTGATACAGTCAAAGATCGACTTTGACGAGCTCAAGAAGAGACAACACAAGTCACCTATGCTTTAGCACAAGTATAGAAAGACCTTGAGAAGAAATTCATTGTTGCAAAATGGTAAAATATTTCCTTGCAAGCGAAGTGGGATGGAGAAAAATAACAGTTACAGCAAAGAAAGGAACAATTGCTTGCCGAGCAACACGATGTAAAGGAAATGTTTCATAGAGCACTTCACTCTGTGACAGTTTCCAAAGTAAATGTCGAAGAACAAGTTCCACAATAGGTGACACAACTTGAAGAGGTAATCCAGCAGCTCCAACAGTGCATAGCAGACTTGGAGCTCTACACTATGCCCGAAACCCCTCAAGATGTAAGAGACCTAAGGGAAGCAACTGCCCGTAGTGTAGTTGACAGATTAAAATCTCTTGCCTTGGATTGCATGCAGTTGAGTAACCGAAGTGCCTAGACATATGAGAACCTCACCAAAAATCCAGAATTATAGGCATTGGATTCACAGCTCAAGGAAGCAAAACATCACGCAGACACACTACAAGCGCAGCTAAAAGCCCTGTCAATCATAGAAAGAATGAAGCGGTCTCAGGAGAAACACACCACCCAATAGCAGATCCATACGATTCAAAGTAGAGTGATGGACGTTACTCAATGACTTCAACCAGTAAAATATAATGCATGCCAGTTATTCACAGAGGTTGAAAGCCGAGGAGCAGAGCTAGAATAGGTTGTCGTTGCAGCAGAGCAATGCCTAGAAGGGCCCATGAACGACATAGTGATCCAGGAATTCATAAAGCAAGAGGTCATAGCACAATAGTAGGTCGAAGCATCTTGATCCAAGCTCGATTCCTTCAAAGCAGAACTGGTCAGATCAAAGTGACTCGGGAGGAGTCACAGGTGAGTGTTGGGGGCCTGTTGGCCCTTGACCAAGTTTTGGGAGATTCTTGGTCATAGTGACCTATTTTGGGACTTCGAGAGCCTGTCGAAGGAGGAGCACAAGAAGAAGCATAGATCACGGGATCTCGACCCACTTTTGGATCATTTTTGGGTTTTGGGGAATATGTAACGGGAACAGGATGTCGACCCATGGGTTCGCCCATGTTTAGGCCTATTTTGTATGTATAAATAGAATGATATACAATGTAAGAAAAGGGGAATAGTGCATATATGTGATGTGAATGTATGCTAAGTGTGAGTAGAGTCTGTAAGTGCTTTTTGCATGACTGTAAGAGACTTGCACAACTAAGTGTAGGTCCTTGTAGCAGATTGTGGAGGGCTTAGTGTTGTAATGCAATGAAGAAGGATCTAGAGAGCTGCGTAGATATTATGTCCTGTGTGGAGTAAGGGTTTTGATGGCTTTGTGATTGTAACTGATTGGATGAAGACAATAAAGAAGAAGAGTTGGTGGAAGTAGCCCCAGGGTGGGGGTGAACCACGTAAACACTATGTTTCCTTGCTTTGTGCTTGTCTTAATGTGTTTATGTCTTATTTTTCTAAGTTCTTTAAGATGATTAGATAGATCTTCTTATGCTTAGTGCTAATGATATGTGAGAATATTAGATCTGATCCATATGAATGTGCTTAGTGCTTGATCTTCTAGATATGACCTATCTATCGATGTTAAGTGCTTAAGTACATTATAACAATGTGAATGTTGTGAAGCCCTGCTTTATCAGTGAAGTGATTAATGATTATATATTGAGGAACTGACAGTGCTAAGTGATTTATTAAGTATTACAATCACAAATCAGAGTCCCAACTAAGGTTGCAGACACCTGAGTCTTGAAACCACCCTTGCCTCTACCTCAGGTGAGACTTCATCTTCTTTGCAGGTGTTGCCGAAAAGGGCCTGTAGTTAGGGCTTCGTTGGTGCATTGTTGTAGCATTGAACCCTAGGTCTACCCCTATGCCAACAAAGGGTGGGAAGAATAACAATAAACCTAAGGACAAAGACAATAATGGGATACAAAATGATAATGTTGGAGAGGTAAAGAAAGAGAAACATAAGGTGAAGTTTCATTGTAAATTGTGTACCGATGACTACCTTACACATTTATGCCCCAAACTTGTCGAGGCTACGAAACTTTTAAATCTACCACCCGATGTGCTGACGAATCCATTCCCACACAATGAGAACTTAGCCTCGATCTCTTTGAACGTGGTAAATGCATCCGGTCGAAGTCAAAACCCACTGTCGCAAGATGGCGACCATGTTTGTATCAATATGGTCGACGTGAAAATAGATATAGCTACCTTCTCTCGAGATTATAGCTCTTCAAAAGCGAGTACCAGTCAAGAATATCCTCCTCCCCCTCCGGAGATGAACTTACAGATTGAGAAACTAGAGCCACTGCCTCATATTCAGAAAGGATTACTTAAACACTCTACCCACAAACCTAATGCTAGATCCGCCCAGAACTACTCTATTGTTGAGGATCTGGGCCAAACCCCTTGCGCGATGTTGGCTTTGGAGGTACTATAGATGTTTCCATCACAGAGGAATGCCTTACTCTCTGTGTTAGGAGATTTAGAACCTAGTGGCTAAAAAATTATCAAGTTTTACATCACAAATGTGAAGCCTCGCTTACCCTACCATGTGGCTTTCCAAATCCACGTGGAGTATTCCAAGTATACTATCAAATGAGAAGTCATTGATGAAGGTGATACCACCTGCGTGATGTCCCAGGTCTGTTGGAAAGCTCTCAGTTCTTCAGCCCTTTCCAAGTCATCGAACATGTTGACTGCATTCGACGGTCATTCCTTCTGCCCTCATGGTATTCTCCCTGCCTTTTCGGTCCAGTTAGGTGGGAAGATGGTAGAGGTAGTTGATGCACCTCTCAATTATAACCTGTTACTAGGTCGTAATTGGACCTATGTTATGGTCATTGTTGTATCGTTCGTCTTCCGTGTACCTTGTTTTCCTCATCAAGAGGAGATCGTGACTATCAACTAGTTATCCTTTTCGTACTCTAGTCCTAACACATCTGTTGGACCATCAATCCCTGTGATCGAAAATTCTCAACCAAAAACTCAGAATATCAGTGTCAGAATGTATTCTTCCATCATGTGTACTTTCGACTTCTCGGCACCGATTCACCACATTTATGCCATGTCTAGTAGTTTCGCTTCTGCAGGGAGGTCCATTCCTTTCCGTAGTTCCTATTTTAGTGATCCATGGACCCTACCGTCTCCGAATTCATTGTGTGAAGGACAGTTGCATGCTGGCATGGCTATGCCACTATCGATAGTGGAGATTGTGTATCAAGTTGTTCTTGACTCTTTTGTTGATCCTGATCATGTTACCTCGTAGATGGATGAGGAGTATCCATTTCTTATGCTTGTATGGGCCACCTCATTATCTTTTTCGCATGATTTCCTAGATGACACTTTTCCTTCGGACGAAGCCATCCTCGAAGCCATGAATGGTTCCAAGAGACCCTAGGATGACATGCATCATCAATATTATTTTCTCCCAAGTCTTGAAAGAATCGAGCAAGATGACTTTTGGTCTACCCTGAGTGAGATAGTCGGCCACGTTGTAGTTCCACTTGATACATACAACATTAATGCCAAAGGAAATATGGAGAGTATCTCTCATACCATCTCGATTGATATCTCTCGTACCCTTGGAAAGATTGATAATGTATATAGGTGTGGATTGTTCGCCAAAAGAAATTCTGATCTACACCAATCTCTTCAAAGAATTTCGAGATGTATTTTCTTGGTCATATGAAGAGATGCCAGGGATCGACCCTCGGATTGTCGAACATGATATTATAACTTACCCAGATGCTAAACAAATTCAACAACATCTTAGAGTTGTGAATCCTAGGAAGGAACCTACTATTAAGGCAGAGGTGGAGAAGTTGCTTAATGCTGGCTTCATCTACCCAGTTCCGTTGACCGAATGGGTAACCAATCTTGTTCTCATAAATTAAAAGCAAGGAACCATCTGTGTGTGTATGGACTTTCACGACCTGAACAAGCATTGTCCTAAAGATAACTTCCCCATGCCTTTCATTGATCAAATTCTCGATGAGTGTGTGATAAGAGAAATATTTTCTTTTATGGGCGGATTTTTGGGCTATAACCAAATCCAGATCAAACTTGAGGACCAACACAAGACGATATTTATATGTCCTTGGGGTACTTTTGCATACAGGAAAATGCCTTTTGGCCTTAAAAATGTCAGAGCAACCTTCCAACGTGCCATGGCTTTCACTTTTCACGATCTCAAGCACATAGTCGAAGCCTACCTAGATGATCTTACTACTCACTCTCGCAAGAGAGTGGATCGTGTTATACACCTTCGGCTAGTTTTTGAAAGATGTCGTTACTATAGAATCCGATTAAAACCTTATAAATGCATCTTTTGCGTTAAGTTTGGTCATCTCTTAGGTATTTTAGTTTTCAAGACCGGGATCATGGTAGATCCTCTTAAGGTTGAGGCAATACTTCAGTTGCCTCCCCCACGCACAATTAGACAACTACAAGGTTTATAGGGAAAAGCTAACTTTCTACATTGGTTCATAGTGAATTATGCCAATATTACTAAGGGTTTCGTGTGCCTCTGGAAGAGGGACTCCCCCTTTATCTAAGATGAGTGATCCCAGGAGTCTTTCAACACTTTCAAGAAAGCCTTGGTATCGACCCCTCTGTTGAAATCTCTTTATTATAGCAGAGATTACTTGTTGTATATTTCCGTGTCTGCAGTGACGATTGGTATGGTTCTAGTTTAGAAAGATGATTAGCCCCATGAGCACGTCATCTACTATATTAGTCAAAATTTAGTCGATCCTGAGCTTAATTACTCTCATGTTGAAAATCTATCTTTGGTTGTCATTCATGCAGTCCAACACTTACGTCACTATATATTACTTTGCAAGACTACGATGGTTTCCGATGTCAATCTGTTTCAATACGTCCTTACTAGATGTCTCATCGGGGGAAAATATAATAAACGGATTGTCATCTTACAATAATTTGATCTCGACTTCGCTTCAGCCAAGTCCAAGAAATCACTATTTTTTGCAGAGTTAATATTCGATTTTCCATGAGTAGACGAGGATGTTATTCATGTCGTTTCATTCGCAAACGAACACATTTTCCTTGTCTCTGTGTCCAATCCCTAGTATGGATACATTGTTTAATATCTTTAAACCTTGAAGTTCGCTCAGCATCTCTCACGAGATGATCGACGGTGTGTTAGATACCAAGCCAAAAAGTATACCATCATTGGTGACACTTTGTATCTCTGAGGAATAGATAATATCTTGCGTCATTGATTAACTCACGAGGAATTCGAGTTAGTCCTAAACGATTTCCACAAAGGGGATTGTGTTGGTCACCTATACGGGCTTGCGACAACCCAAAAAATCCTATGAGTCGGTTATTTTTGGGCCACTATATTTAAAGATTGTATCAAAGTGGTTAAAAAGTGTCACCCCTACCAGGTGTTCACTCAGAAAATGCTCTCACATCCAGCCCCTCTTCACACAGTCATCATTGTCGGTCCCTTCACCAAGTGGGGGGTAGATTTCATCGATTGCAACCCAACTTCGACTGGGGGGCATCAACACATTATTGTTAGAAAAACAGGACCGCGGAGCAATAAAATAAAACAAATGCAGAAATAAAACACAGAAGACACACAATACAAGAGAGACACAGATATACGTGGTTCACCCAGTGTGGGC